>NW_023612142.1:0-47567 GCF_013339725.1 Rhipicephalus microplus | reverse complement strand
GAATTTCGTCGCACGCTCGAAACCGTCTGGGCCTTGTGTGTGACACGAAGCATCAAGGAATTCGGGTGGTTCAGTAAAATGTGAAGTGGGTGGTGCAGTGAACACGTTGAAAATGCCGATTTCATTGTTCTTGGAAAAGCCGGCTTTAGGTTTAGTCTTTTGCCGAAATGGTCTAAATTACTTTCGGTGTATGGAGGCTTTACCGTGTCTATTGCGACGTGCAAGTTACAAGTCGGTGTTCGAATGCGTGACGTTTTTTCGGAAGAGTCATATGATGGTACAATAGTGGTATATTTTCTCTGAGGTCTCGTTTGGAAAATAGGCTTACTGCGGGAAGACTTCGCGTAACTGTGATGGGTCAGTTGAAAAGCCTTCTGCTGATGAGGTATGAACAGGTCTTCCTCGTATTTTTTGAAACGAATGATCATTTATTCTTTGATCATTTTCCAAGACTCATCGTTCTCGAAGATGTGGGTGAGGCAAAACTTGAACGCCTCACCTGAGATGTAGTCAGTGCAGTTTATGATCATCTCCCGTTCCGACCATGATGCAGCGGTGGCGTGGACCTCGAATAGGTTGAACCAGTCCTGTACGGGTCCGTCGTCCGCTGATCCGGTGTACTTGGGGATGTCGAGGTCAGCCGATGGTTCTGTCATGGTGCCGGTCGTTGTCCTTCTAGGCGATGATTCGGTAGTCAATGTATGCTCAGCGTGTCATGTGGAGGACTGCGTAGATGATGAGCGACTGATAAAGGGGCTGGCAGGTCTTCATCCTGTCGACTCGTGTGACGCTGTGATGAATGGGTGACGTGGCCTGGCTCATACCCCATCTTTATTCTGTTCTCTGGCTTCTTCCTCCTCTGCCTCTACCAACCATCACTTCATACGTCACACACACACACACACACACACACACACACAAACACACACACACACACACACATACATATATATATATATATATATATATATATATATATATATATATATATATATATATATATATATATATATACATACATACATATCCCTCATTCAGATTCATTCTACTTACTCCCCGCGAAATAAGGAGCCATTCTGGCGACCTATAGACAAGTAAAGACGGGAGGGTCGTAGCAGTGCTTCAGTCTCGACACGTGGACAATTTCCTGGCCACGACGACGTTCGACAGAAGATGGTTTCAATGGCTGGATGAGGTAATTCACCGGACACGTTTTTTGTAGTATACAATATGGGCCATGATACGTGGGGACACTCTTGGCAGAAAGGCCAGGTTTAGCAGAAGGGACATGCAGCCTGACGAGCGAACCTGGATTGAAGGAATTAGTGTTAATTGATGCACCATGGTGGTGCTTTTGGCGTCCTCTGTCTTGTGTTGTAAAAGATCTTGCCAGTTGGTGGCATTCTTCAGCGTATGTAGATGCTTGAGACAGAGTCGGGTACTCTGAGGAGTCAGGCCTGAACGAAAGAATGGTGTGCATAGTGCAAGAAGGTTCACATTGGTAAAGGATGAGAAAAGGAGAGAACCCAGTGGTGCTTTGAATGGCTGCATTATAGGCGAACGTGATGAACGGGAGCACTTGGTCCCAATTGGAGTGGTCTGACGAGATGTACATGATCAGCATGTCACCAAGGGTGCGGTTAACCGCTCTGTCATTCCATTGGTCTAGGGATGATAGGCGCTTGTAGTGCGGGGAACGACATGGCACTCACATAGCAATGCTGTGATGAAGTCTGACAAGAATACGCGACCATGATACCACGATCGCTCAGTAACTCTCGAGGTGCTCCATGGCGTAATATGTTGTGAAGAACGAAAGTCGCAACGCCTTTTGCTGTTGACGAATGAAGGGATGAAGTTTTGGCATACCGCGTGAGGTGGTCTACGGCAACTATGATCCAGTGGTTACCATCTGCAGTGTTGGAAACGGGACCATAGGTATCGATGCCGACATGGTCGAACGGTCGGGATGGGCATGGTGGTAATAAGGCACCGCTGGCGTGATGAAGGGCAGTCTTTCGTCTCTGGCACGTCGAGCAAGCCCGAACGTACTGACGAATAAACGGTACATGTCACGCCAATAATATCGGAGCCGTATGCGAGAATAAGTCTTCAGGAAACCTGCGTGACCACATTGGGGGTCGTCATGAAACGTGGAACAAATTTCGGACCGCAGATGACGTGGAATCACGAGTAGCCAATGACGTCCACTAGGTGCGTAGTTGCGTCGGTACAGCACATCGTCGCGAGTGGTGAAGTGCTCGAATTGCCGACGCAACGTGCGAGTAGGGGGAGAAGGCGTCCGACCAGCCAGGACGTCTAGAATCGAAGCAACCCAAAGGTATTTGCATTGCTAAGATGGCATGTCGCGATGGTGATGGCAGTGACCTCACAGATGAGACTTTCGCAGCAGGCAGGGTCGGGGGGTAGGGGCGAACGGGAAAGGCCGTCTGCGTCCGAATGTTTCCAGCTGGAGCGACAGACCACGCGAATATCATATTCTCGAAGGCGTAACGCCCATCTGGTGAGGCGATCACGTAGATCCTTCAGTGACGACAACCAACAGAGGGCGTGGTAGTCAGTCACGACGTCAAAAGGGCACCCGTACACGTAAGCTCGAAATTTGTCTATCGCCCAAATAATGGCGAGGCATTTCTTTGCAGTGACAGAGTAGTTGGTTTCGGCTTCGCAAAGAGTTCCGCTTGCGTAGGCAACCCCGTACTCTTGTAAGCCGTCTTTCTGCTGCGCAAGATTAGCTCCTAGACCGACACCACTAGCGTCGGTGTGGATCTCTGTGGGTGCCGATGGGTCGTAGTGCCGCAGAATAGGCGGTGACGTGAGGAGGCGGCACAGTTCATTCAAAAAATAGTCACAGGTGGCAGACCAGACCGAAAGGTCCCTAGAGCATGTGAGGAGCTTGGTCAAAGGAGCGATGATCGTCGCGAAATTGTGGACGAAGCGCCGGGAGTAAAAGCAAAAGCCTACGAAGCTTCGGAGCTGTTTCATGGTGGTCGGTTTTGGAAACGCTGAAACAGCTGTAAGTTTGGCAGGGTCAGGAAGAATGCCGTTCCTCGAAACTACGTGGCCAAAGATCGTAAGCTTTCGCGCAGCGAAATGGCACTTCAGATTTAGTTGCAGCCCCGCGGCGGAGAGACAAGCGAGGACTTTCTCGAGGCGGGTTAAATGGGTTGTGAAATCAGTTGAAAAGACGGCAATGTCATCTAAATAACAAAGACAATCGCTCCATTTGAGGCCTCGGAGGTAGCGTCCATTATTCGCTTGATAGTAGCTGGCGCGTTGGAAAGGCTGAAAGGCATGACTGTGAATTCGTACAGCCCATCGGGCGTGATGAAAGCAGTTTTTTCGCGATCGGCCTCTGCCATGGGTACCTGCCAGTATCCAGAGAGCTGATCTAAAAAAGAGAAATATTCGACTCCCTGTGGGCAGTCCAAGGCATTGTTAATGCGTGGCAACGGATAGACATCCTTGCGCGTGATTTGGTTGAGTCGTTGGTAGTTCACACAGAACCTAATAGATCCGCCCTTCTTCTTCACCAACACAACTGGAGAGGCCCAGGGACTGCTTGACGGTTCGATTGTGCCACGTTTCAGCATATCGTCAACCTGTTCGTTGATGACACGGCGTTTGGCAGTTATGGACGCTGTCGTAATGGTGTCATTTGACCGGTATCTATACGGTGAACAACAGATGACGCTCGACCTAAGAAGGGCTGATTGTTGTCAAAGGAGGCTCGGAAACGCTGGAGGAGCTTGATCAGCTGTTCCTGCTTCCCAGGTGTGAGGTGGCAATCAATCGACTTGCGGATGACATCCATAGAGTCATTAGCGTCAGTTGCGGGTGTAATGGCACAAGGCGGTAGAAGTGGCTTGTTTGAATACATCGAGTCTTCAAAAATACAATCTAAGCTCTCGAGGCTCCCCAGACACTCGCCGCAAAGCAGGATGTACGCACAAGCAGAGACGTCGCACGCATAAAGTATGGCCAAACCATTGGAAACGTTGATGACTGCAAAAGGGAGGACGATGGTTTGGTGGTGCGCACTAGCTATAGATGGTTGGAAGAGGAGCATCGAGTTTGTGGCAGCCGGGGAAAACACAGGCACTAGGACGGCGGACAAAGGCGCGATGCGGACATCAGCTGCGGCAAACACTTTCGAGGGACTGTGGCGGTCGATATTGCCACCTGGTGTTCTGTGCCAGCGAACAGTGAGATAGTTCTGTGCCAGTGAACGAAAAAGATGAAGACTAGCAACCCGTGCCAGCGGAGAGGTCCTTTTTTGTGTCTCAGATTTTGACAGTCGCGTCTCCTTGTACATTTCTTCGTGCTCCTAGCGCGTGGCAACTGGTGGAGGTGCTGGGTACCCTATGCACTGAACCCCTCCCAGTACAAGAAGCTCCAGTCCATACCAGTGGTTACGCCTGTTCACCGTGCTAGCCGAAGGATTCGTGAACTGGACCCCGAGTTCAGACTTCTCTCAGAGAGGATGACGGCCCCAGATATCCCAGGCACCGCCGTCCCAAGTGGCTCCAACCCAGCCGGTATGGAAGGAGCAACGCCAATGCACTATGCGCTGTTCAAACAACGAACGCCGAATCCCTTTCATGGTGCTGTCCATGAGGATGTTGAGGATTGGCCAGTCCACTATGACTTCATTGCCGCTAATAACATGTGGAATGACACAGACAAGCTCCGACATGTCTACTTCAATTTTGA
Organism: Rhipicephalus microplus; assembly: GCF_013339725.1. Lineage (NCBI taxonomy): Eukaryota > Metazoa > Arthropoda > Arachnida > Ixodida > Ixodidae > Rhipicephalus > Rhipicephalus microplus. Next base: position 42,833 of record NW_023612142.1, on the reverse strand, counting down.
TGATGGGGCGCGTGTTTGGTGCGAAAACTGGGCAGGTCTGTTCACGTCATGTGTGGACTTCAAACGCTGGCTTCTCGAAACGTATGCAAGTCCCGATCGCCAAGAGCGAGCTGGACGTCAACTCCAGTGCCGTATGCAAATGCCAAATGAAGGCGTAGCAATGTACGTTGAGGACATGACGTGTCTTTTTCGACGAGCCACCCTCAAATGCCGGAAGAGAAGAAGGTGCGATACCTGATGCGTGGAGTGAAGGAGCAGTTGTTCGGTGATCTTGTACGCAGCCCCCCCCCCCCAAGACTACGTCAGAGTTTCTTGCTGAAGCCGTCCTAATTAAAAGCACGCTGCGGCAACGGACACAGACGTACGAGCGAAAAGTGAACTTTGTTTCTGCTACGGACTTCATGGGTGGTCTGGTGGGCCACTTCGACTTCTTCCGAGAGCTCATACGCTCTGTAATCCACGAAGAAGTTTTCAGTACCCTCGGCCCCCACTGTCAGTTTTTTGTCCGGCATCGTGCAAGATGAAGTTCAGCACGCACTACGAGAACCATCTTGTCAGACACAGCCGCGGCCCCTAAATGACTTCCCTCGCATAACGTATGCGCAAACGCTGCTCCAGCCAGCACAACCTTTGGCTCCACCTCCCATCGCGGCCCCTGCCATGCTTCTGGCAGACCAAACTCTGCGCCACCCTGCACCAAATTTCACTCCACCTCATACCATGGTTCCAGCCATGTTTCAGGCAGTGCAAGTGGGCTCATACCTCCGCGACCACCGACTGATTCCTCGAAAATCAGACGTGTGGCAGGCCCTGATCAACGTCCTCTTTGCTATCACTGTGGTGAACCTGGGCACATCTACCGACAGTGCACTTATCGAAAGCTGGGACTTCGTTGTTTTTTGGCCAACTCCCCACCTCCTAGGTTCGGCCTGCGGCCTCCGGAAATCGCGGACTACGTTGCCCAACAGCGCGGATCGACATCTCCGCACCACTCACGTTCTTCATCACCGCCGCAGTTCTCGCCTGATCATCGCACCTATACGGGCATGGTGCAGGCCCGGTCACCTAGCCCGCGTCGGGAGAACTAGCCACAATGACCTTCGGGGGCAAGGCCGCTCAGACTGGTCATGCTCAAGGCCCCCTCTCGGCGCGGACTGAAGGTACCGACGATACTGAAGGTACCGACTGAAGGTACCGATGATTTGCTGTCTCAGGGTGTCTGCGGAGCGAAAAGCCTTGTTGACCTTCGTGATAATCACTGCGACGTTTTTTCACAAACTTCAGCTACGAGCACCAGCACCTTTTTCCTGGAACTGTCACCGCCTACGCCGACCCAGTCGCCAATGTCACCGATTGTTTTGCTTCCGAGACCATCGGCACTGCTGAAGCGCCTTTTCACAGCGTCGACATCAATCCAACGCTTCCTGAAGCGAACAAGCAGCGTTTGAGTGAGCTGTTGCTGGAGTTCCACACATGCTTTGCACGTTCTTCGAAGATACAGCAAACACCGATAACGAAACACCATATTATGACCTACAACGACGCGCATCCCATACGGCAGCAGCCTTATCGTGTTTCGCCAACCGAACGGCACGCGATTCAAACACAGGCCAAGGAAATGCTTCATGATGGTGTGATACAGCCTTCAAGCAGCCCTTGGTCATCACCAGTCGTTCTTAGGAAAAAGAAAGATGGCACGCTTTGCTTTTGTGTCGACTACAGGAAGTTGAACAATGTCACAAAGAAAGACGTGTACCCGATTCCCAGAGTGGATGATTCTGTGGACAGGCTGCGCCGCGCGATGTGTTTTTCATCCGTCGACTTGAAAAGTGGTTATTGGCAAATAGAGGTCGATAAACGTGACCGGAATAGATCACTTAGAAGGTGGCACAAGGCCTATTCCTCATCCGATGTCGCGAACGTTGCCATCATTTTGCCAACGAAATGGCGTCTTATACAAAAAGAACACTTGTGCTGGTGACAGAGCGCATCTTCTCGTCATGCCTGAAGCCCTCCGCGATGACGTCTTATTAGCTTACCATATGACGAGCCCACATCCGGCCATCTGGGCTACTCGAAAACTATGGATCGGGTGCGACAACATTACTACTGGCATAAGATGTCTGCATGTGTCAAATGCTACGTGAAGGGATGCCGTGAATTCCAGCGTCTCAAGACACCACCTTTAAAGCCTGCAGGCTATCTACAACCAATCGATCCACCCCCTACACCGTTCGATCAAGTGGGAATGGACCTCTCAGGCCCGTTTCCTTTGTCTTCTTCCGGCAACAAATGGATTATTGTCGCAACCGATTACTTCACGCGTTACGCTGAGACGAAAGCATTGCCACGAGGGACCGCACCTAAAGTTGCCAGGTTTTTATGCATAAAATTGTGTTACAGCGTGGCGCCCCGTCATATGTCGTCACTGATCGAGGGACATCATTCACAGCGAAGCTCTTGGATGATATTTTCAGGTTGAGTTATACAACCCATCGAAAGACCACTGCGTATCACCCTCAGAGTAATGGTTTAACATAAAGGCTAAACAAAACGCTAGCCGACATGATCTCTATGTACGTGGATGTGCTGCACAAAACGTGGGACAATATCCTGCCGTACGCAACATTTGCGTACAACACTGCAACGCAGAAAACTACACGCTTCACGCCATTTCGGCTCGTTTATGGTCAAGATGTCAGAACTATGCTAGATGCCATTATTCCGTATGAGGACATCGACGAGCTCGACCAATTAGCCCCCGACATCAATGAGTACATTCAGCACGCTGAGGAAGCATATCAACTGGCTCGTATGCACATCAGAACTGAACAGTGCGCAGATGCATGGCAGTACAGCATCCACCATCGAGAAGTTAATTATGAACCTGGTGACCAAGTTTGGGTTTGGACACCCATTAGGTGGCGAGGTCTCAGCGAGAAACTCTTGAGGAAGTACTTTGTACCTTACAAAGTACTCAGACGTGTGAGTGACGTCCACTACGAAGCGGTTCCAGACGGAGGCTCACCATCATCCCAGCGCAGGTTACCACGTCCAGAGACTGTCCACGTCGTTCGCCTAAAACCATACTTTACGCGGTGATGCGAATTTTTTTCTTGTGCCAGTGAACTCTTCATGTGAAGAGTGAATGCCGTTTATTTCCGATTGCCGGGCCCAGGACGCATTTTCTCTCGTGCGCTACTTTGTTCAATGCTTGTTTATGTTGCCTACTTTGACCCACTACTGTGCCCACTTTTCTTGAGCATCGGGTCGATGCTCTCTTGGGGGGAGGAGTAATGGTACCTGGTGCTGTGTGCCAGCGAACAGTGAGCCAGTTCTGTGCCAGTGAACGAAAAAGACGAAGACGAGCAACCCATGCCAGTGGAGACGTCCTTCTTTGTGTCTCAGATTTTGACAGTCTCGTCTCCTTGTACGTTTCTTCGTGCTCCTAACGTGTGTCAATATCAAGCCACGGATTCAACAACGTGAGTTCAGCATGAGCGCAGTCGACGAGGGCCTAATGGGTAGAAAAAAAATCCCACCCTAGTGTGATGTAAGATGAACGTGGAAGAACAACAAACTTGACGGCGTACCAAACATCTTGAATAAGAACACGTGCTGTGCACTGAGCCGTTGGTGCGACGAAATGGGAGGTGGCTGTACGTAGGGCAAGATTCGTGAGCGGCGTTGCAACTTTTCTCAAATCACGACACAGTTTCTCACTAATCACAGAAACGACAGTGCCTGTGTTGACAAGTGCACGTACAGCGACACCTTCTACTAGCACATCAATTTCGTTGGGTGGACAAAGAGGATGTCAGTTTTCTTCTCGAGTGGGGCTCGTGCGCCGAAGCATGGGGGAAACAGAGAGGTGACGGGACGGTAATGACCGTCGAGAGTCGAGAGGGTGTCGTGGAGACAACAAGTCGACGATAGGGGAAGATGGTCGCAGGGGATTCTGGGCAGCCTGGTAATTTCCAGAATTCTCACGGTCCGGAAGCTGGAAGAGTCGACGATGGCAGTAGCGTGCTAATTAATTGATTGATTGATATGTGGGGTTTAACGTCCCAAAACCACCATATGATTATGAGAAACGCCGTAGTAGAGGGCTCCGGAAATTCTGACCACCTGGGGTTCTTTAACGTGCGCCCGAATCTGAGCACACGGGCCTACAACGTTTCCGCCTCCATCGGAAACGCAGCCGCCGCAGCCGGGATTTGATCCCGCGACCAGCGGGTCAGCAGCCGAGTACCTTAGCCACTAGACCACCGCGGCGGGGCAGTAGCGTGCTATATGTATCACAAATCCGCATGCAAAACAGATGGGTCGATTATCGAAGGTGCGCCATAGATTAACGACAAAAGGTGCAGGGGGCGAAGTAGGATGGGGTAGCGTGTATGTAGGCAACGTCGGTGGGTAGGAGGACCCGGTGCTCCGGTATGCGCCAGAAACAGATGGGGCTGGTGGTCTAGCAACAACGGCAGCGTAGGTCAGTGGCGTAGGGACATATGGCGATGAAGGCAGTGCCTGCGTGACCTGTGTCTCAATGAACTGGCTTAGACGTGGGTCTAACGAGGTCATTGGCTCGGATGCTTCAGCCATAAAGAAAAATTGATGCGCAACTTCTTCACGGATTAATTGTTTGATGTGGGCAGTAAGGTGGTTTAATCAGCAGCGACGTCGTGCGCGAAGGTGAAAACTTCAGCCGTATCTTCAGCGGCCCTGCGCGTCGAGACGCGCTGCTTACGCAACTCGTCGTACTCCTGACAGAGCTGGACAACGTCGGTGACAGTCTGTAGGTTCCTAGCGACGAGCATCTCAAAGGTATTGTCGTTAACTCCTTTGATGATGTCATTGATATTGTCGTGTTTGGTTAGAGATGCATCAACTCGCTTACAAAGAGACAAGACATCTTCAATGTAACTTGTAAAGGTCTCGTCCCCTCGCTGGACTCGACTACGGAGACGCTGTTCCGCGCGAAGCCAGCGCACGGCGGGGCGACCGAAGACCACGGCGATGGTGGTCTTGATGGCAGACCAGTTGGTGATTTCGCCTTAGTGGTTCTTGAACCAGAGGCTGGCCACATCAGCGAGGTAAAAGCGCACGTTCGTGAGCTTGTCGCAGGCATTCTATTTGTTGGAAACGCTTACGATTTCGTACTCGATGAGCTACTCCTCAACGTCATGTTCGTCATCACCCCGAAAAATTGGTGGGTCGCGTTGCCGAGGCACGCCAGCACAGACGAGTGTCGTTGGTGGGACAGCTTGAGAAGGGCCAGGAGCAGTCATGGTGAACAGAAAGGGTAGCGTCTGATTGTGAAGTTCCAGGCTGATGGGAATCCCGGCTCCTCAACCACTTAGAATAAAGGTGTTGTATGTCCAGAAAGCTTCATACGCAGCTTGGTGAAAGGTGCTTTATGAGGCAGGTCTGGCTAACGGCGAGCGGCATGCACGAGCTACTGCTACAGCCACCGATCATTATCGTCTTCTTCAGTAACAGCAGAGCGTCCGTCATTCAGATTCTTTACCATATATATATATGTATATATATGACACATTCACCTTGGAGTGCTGAACAATGGCACCCACGTTGGTTATATTTATACAAATGTGGGGTTTAACGTTTCTAAACCACCGTATGATTATGAGAGACGCCGTAGTGGAGGGCTTCGGAAATTTCGATCACCTGGGGTTCTTTAACGTACGCCCAAATCGGAGTACACGGGCCTACAACATTTCCGCCTCTACTGGAAATACAGCCGTCGCAGCAGGGATTTGATCCCACAACCTTAAATCGATCACACATCGATCCCACAGTCCCACAGTCTTGATACCACAGTCTTAAAATTGCGAATGACCACGAGTGTAATGTCTTTGAACGAGCACTCACTAGAGCTGGCTTTACAAAAAGAAGCTTTTGCTCAAAACACGTTATTCGGGTAAAGAGATGCCATGCCTTAATGAAAGCCATGGAAATGGCACTCCCATAATGGTAATTACTGTGGTAAACATTTTAGATGAAAATTTGTGGTTTTTGAATCCACCAATCATTATTGCGCGCTGGTTTCGCTGAACATGAAAACTTTCTGGCTCATTTACTTTCCGCACCGAGGCGTTTGGCGATATTGATACGGCTAATCGCCACGTTCATTACTGTACTCGCAAGTGTGCTACATGGACAAGTACGTTTTTCGGCAATAGTTCGACCATATTTGTAGAAGATACAACTACAGATACAATTGAGATATTAGGTACGTGTTTTGGTCTAAGGTGATATTTTCTTTCGCAATATGTAATTGAAACCTCTTTTTTTTCTGCCTGCGCTATGGTCCACCCGGTGACTGAATGAAAGACATGACAAGTGGCACTCCCATTATGGTAAGGACAGTGGTAATCATTTTAGGTAAAACCCACGGATTCGGAAATCCACCAATCATAAACATGCGTGTCACATTCACCACTTATTTCGATGAACACGATAACTTTCGGGTTTATTTGCTCACCGTACCGAGTCGAAAGGCCTGCAAAATGTCTCGTTCTTGCGAGTCCAAGCACCGTACGACCGAAGGCTACGCTCTGAGCTTCTGGTTCTAAGTTCATCAAGTCAGAGCTGCCTTAGTGAAAACAAAAGCTGCATGTGATATACGTAACCGCTGAAGTCAGACTGCTGAAGGCAATGCACAGACCTTTGGAAGAATCGGCACACTGCTTGACGCCCCGAGCCAGCTGCGCATGCAATGCTATACACAAACACGGATGCAAAGAGTGTACACAACAAAACATGGTGCATGCGGCTATAGCTGACTTAGTATGGCCTATTAAAACTGACTTCTGCTGGAGAGTTAGCCAGTCGTGTCATAATATGGCAGTGTAAGTAGCTCAGTGAAATTGCAATTAATGGCTAGGTTCTTGTGGTCATAAGTTTTATTATATGAATCCAGCATACAGAATATTACGTAGCGTTTTACTTCCCAAAGCCACGATATCATCAGGAAAGACACTGTAGTGCAAGGCTGAGGAAATTTCGACCACCTGGTGTTCTTTACCGTGCACTGACATCGCACAGTACACGAGCCTCTTTAGCTCATAATTGAAAATTTTGTTGAAGCGCACTAAAAAACGGACGGACATAAGAGGTTTACAGGGACAGCACTTGCTCTCACAACTGAAGGTTTATTAATCAGCAAAGGCATTTGAAGCGGACACGTGGTCTTTCGCGCATGTGCATTAGAACATTTTCTTTGGTTGATAAACCTTCAGTTGTGAGAGCAAGCGCTGTCCTTGTCAACCTCTTCTGTCCGTCCGTTTTTTAGTGCGCTTCAACAAAATTTTCAATTATGAACGTAATCCAACTGGCCCAACTTGCCATCTTGCTGCCTCTATACCTTCTCGCCTCCATCGAAATGCGACCAAGATCGAATCCGCGACCCTCCGGGTCAGCAGCCGAGCACCCTAGCAACTGATCCACGGAGGCGGACTAAAGCAAAGTTTATATGATGTTGGCACGATAGCGAATGTGAGGAAACTGACAGCAGGTTTTTGACGCTGCCGCAGTTCTCGGCGTCAAAAATGAGTTCTATGTTAAGTGCCATTCGACAACACCACATCGCGCGTCGTATATCCTACCCCAGAATGAAAGCATGCGAGTTAAGTCGAGGAACTTTGCTCCAGCAGAGAGTGAAGGCACTGGTCTGTTTTCATCACACGAAAGGCCCACGCGGAGGGGCGAATGGTGGTGATGCGCTGTGCGGGTGGCAGCGTGACTTAAGCAGATGGTGCTCTTTTTATTATTTCGATCGCAGGCGCTTTGTCCTCACAGAGAATGGAAGACGGCTCACACCTCTGCACGTGTTTTACTGACTGCTTGGCTTCGAATCCAGTGATATTTGGGCGTGAAGGTCGCTGCAGCGCGGTGGCCATGCTTGCTGACGGCTACATTTTGTAGATATACGCCACGTCAGATAATCAAGGAGTGAGCACTTCACGTTATTTCGTATACCATTCCAAATTTATCGCTTAGTCCTTGGGCCGAAGCCGGGACATTTTGCCTTACTACCTGTTATATTATGTCCAAGCCGCTCCATCAGCTGTAAGTTGCCACTCAATAATTCAAAGGGCAAACAATCGACGAGGTGGGCACTAAGAGCAATCCAGTCAAGTTACATTTGCCTGACGTCGTAAGAAGGTTACAGATTTACTGAACAGAGGTTTTCATTGATCCTCCAATAGAGGATACATCTGTGATGGCTTCTATCAGCTTATGCTTGGTTCAAAACATTGAAATGGGGATGTATAATGTCTAACAAATAAGAACATCGCACCGTTATAATGGGGGTTGATATTAAACGAAATCACACTCAGCTAGATGCTGTGGTGTTTCGGCGATAATCTCGTCTGTGCTTCACTGAATTAGGGACGAAGGTACTGTGTTTTGCCGTCTGCGTCTGGGCGTAGCCTTCCCCATTGCCTACTCGTTTAAGATAGGGATGGCCGACAGCGCGGAGTGCAACGACTGCGCCGTTGATGAGACTGTTGAACACATCTTATTTTACTGCCCGGCATACACAAACGAGAGGCTTCACCTGCGCAATGTCTCATCAATTGGACAGAAGTGATTTCACTGTCAAGAAAGCATTGGGACCATGGCAATGCCCATCCAATTTCCGAAAGGCAACGAAAACACTGTTGCATTTTCTCAAAGACACCAGCCTGTTTCATTTTTTGTGATGGTGAAACTGTTACACGTCAGCCCAGTCAGTGACCTTTTCTCTTATCCTCTATACCTTTCCTTCCCCTCTCCCCTTCCTCCGTGCAGAGTAGCCGACCTGGGCTCAGCCCTGGTTAACCTCCCTGCCTTTCTTTTTGTGTTCTCTCTCCCTATCTCAGCAGCCACGAATGTTGTGGCGGCTTTCTTTGTCCCATGCGCGTCAGAACACCACATGTACTTCGCTATATAGAGCGTGCACTCTAAACTTATACGGGACATTTTATACGAAAATTTGGCGCCAGCAGTCTGGCAACAAACCAGCCAAGTCCCCCTTTTTTCGATGCTTCTAGCGCTAGAAATAGAGCCGGAATCATGCGCAGCCAAAAACTTATGCAGCTTTGGAGATCGTGAAGGAAATAAAATAAAGTGAGCTTTTTATCTATAGGAGTAGCTTGCAAGCCGCAAGGAGCCCTTTTTTTATTATCTCCTAACGAGGAATCAAATAACAGAATCAGCAGGTATATCCCCAATATTTCGTTAGTACGACAAGCATACTTCTGTGTGTACACATCCGGAAAGGGGTGCTGTGGAGGGCGGCCCGAGCTTTTTGGGAACGCGAGTTTGCTCCGTGTTCACCCTATGGCAGTAGTATACACGAAACATTGATCAAAACGGCTATAAGAACGTGCATGGTGGAACAAAAAAAAATGCTTGACAGTGGTAGCGGTTTTCAAAAAAGCGTGAATTGCGAATTCGCCAGCACCCCCGATCAGTCAACAGTTCAAAAGTTCACCGAATTGAGCGTGTCTCTCCCGCGATCTCTTTTGCAACTGAATATCGCGCCTCCAACTGGCGTGTTCGTGGGTGGTTACTCACTTTCTGGCAAGTTCTTTCGTTCCCTGGGCAGCATAGAAATCGCCACTCCCAAAGGCAACAAGAGCACGCACGCGGCACCCGTGCGGCTAGTCCAGCGTCTATCAAACACCACAGATATATAAATGGGCATCTTTCTGTCACTTACAATACTCGATTGAATACTGTTTGGCAATATATAATTGGTAGTAACAATTTCAACACGGACATCTAAACAGTATAGCATTTTGTCTCATCAGTGGTACTTGCTTCATGATGGCGACACTGCTGGTAGTCGTATGTTGTGAGCGCGGCGAAACTGAATGCGAGAGATCTCCGCCACGTGATGAAATACACAGCTTGAAAGAAGAGTCTAGCGAGCTGATAGTACAAGCAAACAAAGGTAAAGCTATAGATGACTCGGCGCTTTAAAAAAATAAAAAACAAATGCTTCAAGAGCCCGGTCTAACGTAACGGAGTGGTCGCATATCTGGCATTCTGGCAAAATCGGTTTGGATATCTCCAAAAACGTTTCATGATATATATGCGAAACGGCGTGGAGCTTTTGGGATTTCTAAAAAAAACGGTACGGCACATGTTATCCAGCGCTACAACTTGGAATACCAACTGCACCCAGAGCAGTGACGAAAATGTTCATTGCTTTTCCAAATTAATGGCTTTTGTTTCATTTTCCTCGAGAGCGAGAGAGAGAGAGGATTTCTGCCTGAGGTAGAGCTCATGTGCGAAAATGACAGGAACCTTACTGTTATAGCATTTTTCTTTTAAAAAAGAGGTTTCTTAGAAACGTCGTGTGTGCTAATTATTTTCGGTGATAACTTTTCAACCTTGCCAACATCACTTCGTAATATCTAACGATATGAAATCTCTTTCTAGCCCGCAATCAGTGAACATACTCTTTACCTTGTGGGATACTCATCTACGCTCTACATAAGGAATGTAGAATGCGTCATATCAACATTCTTGGGTCGCCAAGGTGATTGGGTGCGGAGGAGTATTATTTACATGTTTGCCATTGTGAGTGTTACCTCTATTTCTATTGAAAAGCTGTCCGACTCATGCTTGGGCACAACTTTCGCAGGCACTGAGAACAAAACTTTAATTGCAAATTACGCTCGCCCTTTTATGACCTGAGATTATTTTTTTCACATGGGACATCACTGGAAGTAACGTTTTGAGAAGCAGACTTGTGTTCATCGAAACTACAGCTCACGTGTTCACTTCTAGAAATATTGGCTACAGCGACACCTATTGTTAAAAAATATTGCATCCCTTCAAAATTCTATCTTCCTCTACATTTCTTCCTTTCTTGCAGTATCCATGTTATCACATCACGCTGCATTGTTTCTCTTTTTAGAAAGAACATCTTGCGTATGAAATATAAGCTCTGTCTCAAGCATTACATTTCAGAAGTAATAGTATTTGCAGTCAGCAGACATATGGTGTAGCCTTGTATAGTATAGTCCCGTGTAGCATAATATAGTGTAAAACGAGGGAAGGAAAGTGAGGCTGAGGAAGGCAGGTGTCAATGTTAAGAAGAGGCAAACAAGAAAAAATATTACGTACAGTGATAAAGAAAAAGAGTTGTGCATAATATAATAATCGTTGGCGCTTAACGCCTCGAAGCCATGATATAACTATGACAGATACCATATCGAAGGACTCCGGTAAGAGGGCTAGGCACGGAGGCCTGGACATTGTGAAATCAGAAGAACGCGTTTTATAGACACATAATCAAAACATGCTGTCTGCATCATAGGTGGTACTGTGATTAAATGAGTCCCTACCCTCGGTGGGGCCTGCTGTTGAGATGCTTTAAATGGTATCGCAGATGGCGCAACTGATTAGGCATGCCGCTACGCAACCACTCGGGCGGACGCTCAAATTCGTCCCTCGTTGTTTGACCAAGCCCCTTTGGTCTAGCAAAGAGGCATTGTTTGATGCCTTCACTGCGATAGTCCTTCAAGCGCCCGGGTGGGTGCTTCTGGTGATGGGGTCATGATGAGGGTTATGCTGAGGGCGAAACTGCAGAGCCAGTGGAAACTGACAGTTAAAACAACTCATTGCTAACACTGGTAGAGTCAAATGAGTGACGCTACCCTGTTTTGGGGTCGATCACGAGGACATTGATCAGCTAAACTACTAACGACAAGCGGAACATGAATTTTTTGGTCGGTAATAGGCTCCCTTTAATTTTGTGGCCAACATTTCCGCTCAAGCTGTTACAGGCTCTTGGCCGGAGACACAGACGAACTGATCGACTTGAAAGAACTGGTCTTAATGAGACTAATCATGCGTTATCTTCCGGTTCTCTTGTGCTTCCTTGCTATTGCTTGCTGCCACGGTCGGGTTCTGAGAAAACGTTAGGACGCGATCTTGCAGAGTCCTGGCTGTAGCAAGATGTTTGCAATAATATGGGAGCTTGGGAACGTGTTCATTACGTAATTCAAGTGGATATAAACAGCTGCTGGCACTGTAGCTTGTGTTTATGCCTAAAGTAGCTTCTTTTAACTTGCTGTCCCAGAGGTCAGATCAGATAGACGCAGCTTAGTACAAGGGAGACTGAAGTACGATTGCCTGTTTTTACAGAAAAAAGTTGGCTGTGCGGTATACAACCAAGAAGTGAACAGCACCGCGCATGTGCAGGAATCGCTTTAACTGCCAAAATTGAAAAGCTGCTCCATGGTCACAAATGCAGTCATCAGGGCAACCAAACCTCACAACACCAACTGCAAGTGTTCTTCATTTCCTTAGCTGTAGTTAAAATGCAGCCACTTGAAAAATAAAATTCATAGAAAAGTCACGGGCGTTCATAATGTACTTCTCTCCTGAAGCGGCTGTCATTGTGATTTGATCAAGTAGATTTATGGCAAAAGGAACGTCTGGCGCTGATATGAGACCCATTTTGCCAACACATTTAGAACTATGGGTAGTTGTTGCTTTGGCATATCTGTCGTTGCCTGACGTATTCGGTGTCTGAGGGCGCAAGGTGTCACTTCAAGTATCGTTCTCGCACTTTTGCCAGTGTCCGGTTTACATCCATCTGGCCTCCCCCATCATGAACAACTTCTAGGAAAGCCTGGCGAACCTTTCTTGGCACTACGATAGCTAGCGAACTTGTTGTCACATAACTGTGGTACAGGATACCATCAATTAAGGAAATGCCATGCTGCAACGATTCTGAAGATGACAGAATGCGATGAAGATCCTGACAATCTTTGTGCTCTTCTCGCATAACTGTGAGTGACTGTCTCAAAGAGGACTGCTGGAATAATCGCGACCACATGTTAGCAAGCACGTTTCGATGGCCTGAACATTGGTGCACCACAAAGTTAAACTCTGTAATATTCGCGGTTTACCAATGAAACCCGCCGAAGCTTCGCCTCACTCATCATCACTCACAGCATCAATATGCCGTAATTTTTTTTTCTGAAAATAAAAAACCGTTACAATGAGACGATGTGGCTTTATACAGCTCTCTGTATTTACATCGCGCTGCGTGCGCCTGCGCCCAAGGTTGATGAGCCTGTGTCGTGGATGGCTTGTCCCGTCATCGTTACTCTCTCGATACACTAGTCAAGCCAAGTGACCGAAAACGTCAATGTGCATATGCGCGGCCGTGCCGACCAGCACTACACGTCACATCTGAGACAAATAGCAGATAGACAAACCACGTCACTCCAAAATCTTAGCGGCCTGCAAACTGCGTGCACGGTTTCAAGATAACGCAGAAAAATTGCTCAGAAAGCGTCGACGAGCGCGAGATCATTATGTCATGCGAAGGCAGCACCACTTTAGTGCATACTATTATTGCAGGTCTCTAAGTGTATTTTATGGAGTAATATCTTTTACTATAAAGAAGCAAACAATATTCCAATGTTCAAAGAAAAAGTGTGGACCACGTACAGTCTATAGTTTACGGACATATGGCAGAGCACATCTGATATTTGAAAATTCTGCCATCAGGTGGCGCCACAGGCTATTTTTTTGTGATTTTCAATGAAGAAATAAAAAAGTAAATTCACTTTTCACCAGAAAAACAGGGTTGGTTAGAGTAGCTACGACGGACGATCTTTCTATCCATACAGTCATTTCATTTCCTGTGCAGTTGTCAGTCCCTTCAAAACTTGCAGGTTTGCAGAAGTATAAATGCCAAAGAGAGTGGAAGGCAAATGACCGCTGCTGTGGCCTAATTGGTGGAGCATTGGATGCGTTGTCCGAAGGCTGTATGTGCGTTCACTCTTTAACTGCGGCGAGTTTATTTTTCATCTCCTCTTACTTCCTTTTCATAAAACTTTCACTTCTATACTACAGTTAAAACACACAAACAATGTTTCTTATACGTCTTTCTGCTGAATTGCCGTTCCTTTCATTAGGTTGTTTCTGTATAAAAAAACAAGCTCTAAATCACTCCCCCTTTTCCCTTTTCATAAACACTGGTGAAGAATATTTGGAAAGGAATGAAACGACGGCACTCAAGATGTATCACCAAAATATCTTTTTTTTCTTTTTTTCACAGAGACAAAAGCCTTGGAATGGACAGTACGTATGTTACTATGTTTTAGTGCTGTAGATTACACGTAGAAATAAGTTCTACAGCAAACAGCAAACCCATACGTTCATAAACTCGTAAAATATGTCAGCATAACTTCGTCTAAGAGTAGTGACATGATAACTTTTTACCATTGAAATTAACATATCCTTATTGTCTTATCTCGATTGTGAAATGTGACATACAAACATGTCAACAACGATCACATGAAAATAAGAGGTAGTGATCTTGAGGATAGCTTCAAAGCCATTTATAGAAGAATCTCATACTTACAATGAAATCCCCCATTCTAAGCGGCCTAGGTGGCTGCACTGCAATGAACGTGATATGAAGGCCCATGGGTTTAGCATTAGGTGCACGCTTGAAAACCGCAGGCATCAAAATATCCGGAGCCCTTCATAACCACATCCGTCACATATTCATACAGTGCTTTTGGCATGTGAAGCCCTAGTCATTGTTATATGTATTAATGTTAAAAAGACATTACTGCGCCCCACGAACTGTAGTAGTCTGCGTGCGACACTAGAGAGACCACAAAGAAATATACTTAAACGCGCCCACAAACATCAATCGCTACTTAAACTTCTATCTTGTACCGTATACATGCAGGAAAGGCTGCGCTGCAAAGTTAAGGACGAAAAACTGGACTGACACAGGGAAAGCGCGTCTCAACTTTGCAGCGCAGCCTTTTCCTGCTTTATGTTCCAACTAGCCCCTACACAAGCTTTTCTTAACGTATACATGTCTCACAGAATTGCTAAAACATGACGATATCCTCACCTAACAAAACCGAACAAAGTTGGTGCGTTTCAAAATAATGTATAAGTTAAATAACAGAGAAAAAGTTTGACAATTACAAGTTATTTAGATATCGGAACTGTCGTAAACACCTATTGTAGTCGTATGAGCATGTTATTCACACGAAAAGTAATAAGTATCCATTTTTGTTTTCAATGATATATGAATGGAATATGCTGGATCCTTTTGTAACGAGCTCAACGTAATATTTTTTATAACATTGCCAGAAAATCGAATTCCGTGCTGCCCTAGTAAAAACTACCTGTCAGCAATATTTCTGCATATTTCATTATTATTATTATTATTATTATTATTATTATTATTATTATTATTATTATTATTATTATTATTATTATTACACCAAAGGTATAACCTACCGGAAGCAGTCGGTTTTGATACCTTTGTGATCACAATTATTTTTCTGTATTAAGATGTACTGCTAATATCTTGTACTATTACGTTTCCTGGTTAACTGTCAATATTTTGTTTACTTGTAAAGGAATATTTGATATATGCATTGCTTTTGTACCAAGTGAAAATGCCCTTCCTGTAATGATCCCTTATGGAAGCGAATAAATAAATGAAAAAATAAATAAATAAATAAAATATTGAATAAATAAATAAATAGATAAATAAATAAATAAAATAAATAAATAAAAGTGAACGTCTACCTTTATATTCTGAGTGCAGCAATCTGCGACCACAGCGTCATCTCTTTTCGGGCTGTTGGTGATGAGGGAACGCTGTAGTATGAAGTATTCGCGCTTTTCCACGAAGTCAACATAATATTTTGAAATGTTGAGCTGTCATGACATTTCCATGAAAACGTCAAATTTAGGTCATGATAGCCCCTATAGAGGCAGACGGGCTTGTAGGCCCGAAGCAGGTTTGTGGGCTAGTTTATTCCGAGATTCGAAGCAGGTTTATAGGCTAGTTTATTCCGAGATTCAGCAAATGCAATAAAGTTCGTGAACACCATTACACTAAACAGGCACATCACCATAAGCGCAAAGCGAAGGATATGTGTTTGCATCTGCTTCCCCATTTTCGTTTCGTGTAATGTGCCCCATTCACGAACGTTGGTCAATCTTCTCGCGTTTGCTGTCGTACTGCATCTAATAAAAGGAAAAGTAATAGTGAATACTTTTTACCAATACATAGCGCGCAAGATCGCCCAGATTACACATCACCAATTGCTCTATTACAATTATGTGGTAGCAGCAACTAAAAGAGATATTTAACTTAGCATACCTACCAATTTTTGAACATGTAGTCCACAGTTGTCAATGTGATCCACCGATGAAAATGTAATCTACCGTTTTCTAGGTTGCCCCAATGTTACCGTGAAAGAATCGTAGGCCCACTTTAAAATTTGGAATACGAGGCAATTGAAATCGCCTTGGTGGAAGACCCACCACTGCTAAAAAAGCATTCCTTTCTGCGCGACTCCAAAGAGGGTCATTACCTTGCGGTCACTTGCGCTAAGAGTTTAATTGTCTGCTTTCGAAAGTACAGTACGAAACACCTGATACCGTCACAGTGAGAACGTTTCGATGCCACAATACGCCCGCAACCACCAGAGATCGCCATGTCCCTTTGACGAAGCTTGATGAACCACGCCACTCGGCTTCTTAAGTGATTTTCTACACCGTATATTGTAAAGTGGATGGCACTTTCAGTAAATATAGTTTAGTAAAAACAAACAAACATAATTTTGACGTTAAGTCTGCATAATCAAAATATTGGCAGTATGCAGATGGCGAGATCTGCTCCTCTGATGTCTGGTGACACACGGAAGTGTGTTGTCAAGGCAGGTTGGGATGAAAACAGCGCCTCTAGCTTTAGAAGTTGAGGTTTATTTATCGGGGTAAATTTTCGCCATTTGGCCATGTTGTAGGTTTAGGTTTCACACTGACCCTTGTTTTAGAGCCACAGTTCAATAACAAGAACGCCCACTTCTAGTTGTAATAGGCAACACTACACAACACAGCGGCTAGTCGTCCTGCCAGTTGTTTAGCGTCCAACGACAACCAGCCCAGACAAGTGACGACATCTTCAAAAACATAACTAGTGGTCTCTATAGCGGCAAAGCAACAGTATTATGATGGGCGACAATGAATATATGTCTAATGTGTGCTTTTGTACCGTGAATGAAGAGGCACATTGCTAATATAATTCTTATACCAAGACCCATGGAAAAGTAGCTCCGCTGTGAGAGAGCTAAAATTTACGTTAGCGCACTTAAATCAAGGTTTCGAACACCACAATGTCCACTGACTTTACCAAAAGCACGACGTATTCAATATGCATGTCCGAGACCTAAAACATGCCTCTGCCTTCCACACATTTGGCAAAATCACTTTTCTTTCTTGTGTGACACGCCAATGTCTGTGGTGCTTTTACATAATATAACGTATAATGTTCTCAAGTACACGCTTCTCTTTACAGGACATCAGCTTTTAAAGTAAAATGGCCACAATATTCTGCATTACTGTACTTGAACGGTCCAGGTAAGCTGAAATATATATTAGATGCGAAGCAGCTGACGGTCGGGGCTTGTCCCTTGCCCGTCGTCGTAGCCATGGCCTCCGAAATGGCGGGCGCGCGGCGTGTTTCTCTCCAGCCGTCCTAGTCACACGGAGAGAGCGTGTTTCCATAGGTAGGCGCGGCCCACTCAGGATCGAAAAGGCTGCGGCGTTGTTGGCATGGCGTGCACGCAGGAAAAAAGTCACAGCTTTGCCGCAAAGGCGAAGCAATGAATACGATAGCAACAAATCAGAAAGTCACGCGAAGAATGACAGGCAGATCGAAACGTACCCCGCGTTTCTCACGCACAAATGACGCACGAAACGTACTCACAGGTACAGATGAACGCGAATAAGCGTCTCAGTTGTTACTTTGGTGTGTCTGAAAAGCACGGCCTTTTCGCAAACGGAGATTGTGCAACGAGTGCAGTGACCTTTGTGCGCCCGGTAACTATACTCTGTTCCAGCAGTTACATGCAGCACTGTGTAAGCTACAGGCCTTCTAAACCAATCAGATAGGCGAGCACATCTAAGTGTATCCTTCCGCGCCTCGTCGTCTGCTAGCGACGTGCGCTGCAGCAAAAGTGGCAAGAGCGTCTCGTCGGGACACTGTGCAACTGTACAGTGAAATGAGCTGTAATTGTGAAAGTGGTGAAATATTCTCCTCGACACTGTGAAAACACGCGTCTTCGAGATACTTGCCCGTAGACATTTTAGGGATAGGGTTCAGTGGTTCATGTTTCGGTGGAGAGTGCCGCACTAGCCAAATTGAATATGAAAGCACCACGCTTTATCAGATTTCTTATACGCATGTTTATGGGCATGCGAAGTGCCGCTCGCATCGATACGAAATGATGGCTCTATTCCCGGTGCTTTATTTGCCTGTCTATGCACGGTGTAACAGTATGCAAGCCGTACTTTAGCACAGATCGCTTCCTAATACGCTATCGATTTCTCGTTAGGCGTGCGGAATTCGCTCCGAGGAACTCAAGCTGAACAGTTTTCGGTGTGTCGTCTTTCATCTCCGGTGCTGTAGCTCTCGCCAGATCGGCGCACCCCGTCCTCGATCTCGTCTGACCGTTTCCATCTTTCCTATCTCTTCTCAGCTTCCGTGTGCGGGTTCTCTTCTTACGATGATCCTCTATGTTCTTCATATCTCTTTCACTCCCCTTCTCCCACCCTATTCCTGTGCCGACCTGTTGAGGTGCTTTTGTAAGGAGAGAATGTTACGGGTCGGCACTTTTCTCTTCATTTCCTTTTGATAACCACTTGGAGAGAGGAGTGCAGAATCGTCCAGTCTTATGCTGCATCTGCAAGTCGACCTCAATAAAGGACGCGTAGCGTGTGTGATGCCGCTACCTGTAACGTAAACATGGGGCGTGGTGCACTTGCGTTTGTGATTGATCCTGAGTAATCAGGCTAGATGGCTATGAAAGCGACCGGCTCGATACGCAGTGCAACACTGATTGTCTCGAGCTGTGTGCAGTTATAGTACTGCACTTGTCACTTAAAATACTTGTTTGAAAATAGATGTTCTGAGTGTTATAATATACGGGTAAAGTGTGTACTGTGTTACCAAATAGTGCAGATTCATGTGATGCAACGAGAGCGCTGGCTTCATTGAAACATTATGAGCAGTCATTTGCAGGTGGGCAGTGCCATAAAGCTTAAGTGTCCAGGTTTGGTAGAGATATGTTCGTTGAATAAATAAGGTTCTCAAATTGCTCTGGACGACCTTATTTTAACTGCAGCAATTCTTTAAGGAAATGATATCCATCTGCTGCTTAGGCCCACATTTTCACCCATGGTGGACTGCTTGCGAGTATAGTACTACGGAAGTTTCTCAGGTGGTGCTCTTTATTCTCGTAAACCGCGTGAGTACACTGTAATAGGAACTTTACCTTTTGGAATTGCACGAGTTGTTTCACGCTTGTATACAGGCAGCGCGACTGAGACGAAGAAAGCAGACACATAGACGCAAAGAAACTCCGGTCGACAAATGTTTTCGGTAATAACTTGAATCAACACATTACACAATGCATCAAATAATATGAAAGTTCACTTAAACATAGAAGTTTCTTGTATTAAGGCTCATTTGCCACCTGTCACACCAATCGCTTATTTTCGTTGGAGTGCTATTAAGTAAAACGAGGTCTTGACTGTTGTGTAATTTCTGATATATTATACAGTCATCTGTGAAAATATTAACTTTACAATCAATGCACGATGCTGTTTCATTCATGAAAAACAAAAATAACAGCGGGCCTATTACTGAGCCCTGGGGGAGGCCTGCATTCACCGGCACATGAGCAGATGAGATGTTTTCGATAATGACAAATTGGGCTCAATCAAATAAAAAGCTCTTTATCTATGCAGTGATGGAACCATCACCAATCGCAGCAGTAATTTTGGCAATTTTGATATGGCACACACAGTGAAATGCTTCACTGAAGTCAAATAGATGTGTGTCTGTTTGATTATGGTTGTTAATACCTAATGCGAGATCATGAACCACCTCTGCAAGCTGAGTGACTGTCGATAAGCCTCTTCTAAAACCATGTCGAACATCAACCAGAATGTTTTCTTAGAAACATGTGGTGAAGTTCTCAAGTACAACAATGGGCTCTAAAATTTTACATAATGTGCTGGTAAGGGAAATTGGTCTGTGGTTGGATGGAGCATTAGTGTCTCCTGACTTATGGATCAGTACAATTCTTGCGATCGTGCAATATGCAGGTAGGTCAAACGTCGAAAGTGACTTGCAGAAAATAAGTCACTATCGACGTCAGCCCTACCCAGAGATTGCAAGATCGCAAAATTGTACTGATCCATAATAATTGTAAGTTTACTGTGAAGTCACTCACGCCCTACTTTGTCATAAAAAGAATCAAAAGATGAAGTGTGTGTGCGATTTGTGAGTTGTTGCATTCACTGTGAGCTAACAACGATTGTATTTTTTGCGTCGCTTCCACAATGTAACACGTGAGGTAACTCGGCAAATATGGTATTGCCTTCGAAAAACTAAATTAATCGCATCTCAGTGTTTCTTCTTCCTCTGCGGCAACTTTACGAGTGAACATGCACAAAGAAGTAGTGTTCACATGTTCGGACAATGTGCCTGAATGTGCTACATCACTCGACTATTAGGTGAAACAAGAATGTTCTTTTATTAACAAAATAAAAACTTGTCAACAATCAAGCATTCAGAGGAAGGCTTCATTCCCAGAACGCTGGCAGTCAGACCAAGCACAATTGAAGGTTTACCGATTGTATGCGAGCCATTGGCTGTACATCCTGGTCTGAAACATCATGAAAAAATAGGACGACAAACTAGAACACAGATACAACTCTAACAAGTGAGTCTTCGTTATCACTTAACCAGCAATAAACGGCAAATAACGAACTTGCAACATCACTGAAATGGCACTGCTTAATTAAATTGTGCCAGTGCTACGCCCGTGTGTCGTACATTATTGTCCCACTTTTGCGCTTGCTGTTTCACACTCAAGGTTCACTTATCCCGTGTGGTAGTGACACTCCGCACGAAGACGAAGTTCCACTTAGTTGTGGTGAAGTGTGCATAGCCTACATCAGGCGGTGTATCAATGTACGCGTAAAGGAAAGCCACACTTCATTAAAGGCTCCCCTCTCTCACTTACCTAGCCGCTGTCACACCTGTGTTTGCATTTGTCAGTTTTTCAATGGTACCACTGTTATGATACACAGAGCGCACGGGATGCATTAAATAGTGGAGGCCTGCTTTCTTTATATATTAGGTGTAAATAGATGTAAAGCTTAACAAAAGCACATCCCGTCCTTCAATTGAATGATATGTCGTGAGAGAATGGAATGCACATATTTAGTGCCCCCCAAGTGTAGCAGTACATATATGTTTGCACCCTCAGGCTTTTTGCTTATTTTGTGGCGACATTGTAAGGTAACTAGTTAAGTTATTCTTCCTGCTCAGAAAGATATGAGCATCCTACTTATTCTCAACTAAACATTTCTCCAGTCACACCATCTGCTTCTTCTACAAAGTATTCATCTTTAATAGTCACTATCAAACTACAAAGAAAATGAGTTTTCTATGCTTGTTGAGTTTTCATACATTTGTCGGGATGTATGTAAGAGTGTGAAAATAAAGGCAATGACGGCGATTCCCCGACAGTGCAAATATCTCTAACTTGCAGTGGGTATTTGTTTCATTATAGATATAAGTACACATATGAAGCGCCATCAGACTTGTGTACAACTAAACGAAAAAAAGAAGGAAAGAACGCCAATGGTCATCCTTCATGATTGGCTTTTCTCAATTAAAATGTGATGGGATGGTTGACAGATGCCAATGATGCTCCACAAAACTATTTCTATGCTATTTGTCAAACTCAATTTTACATATTCGTTGGATAATTGTGTTTTGATAATAAAACAGCTTAAGACGAAAAAAATATCTGGACCTTCATTTATGAAAAATGAAAATTGATTTTCGATTGAATCTCCATTGATGATGTTGAAAGGAACATTTTTCATTACATTGCTAAAACGTATGAGCTTGTTCAAGATTTACGTAATAGCTTTTGCGTTGAATAATAAGCCACAAAAAAGAGGTTTCGACAAAATATGTCGACTTTTTATTTATTAACTATTGAGCGGCAACTATATATGTACTTCTCAACTATCTAATGTGTGTATGGGCATTTTCAAGCGTGTGAACGAGTTAAGTATCGATAGCGTTGACATGTACACCATCGGGGAAACAGCATTGCGCCTGTTCTCTCACGATGGTTTCAATGTCAAAGTACCAACACGCCCAACAGTCAACTATTCTGATCAAGAGCTTGTTATGAAAGAAACTTCAAGTAAGCAGCTTTTACTACCTTATATATATATATATATATATATATATATATATATATATATATATATATATATATATATATATATATATATTGTAAAGAAGAGGAAGTACTCCGGCGCAGAGGCAGCAGCATCGAGTGTGCAGCAGCGGCTCGAGCTCGGAAATTGCGGCTGGTGCATCGCCTTCCAAGCCTTCCAAGCACCAACCTTTCTGCTTAATAAATCTCCTTTATAATTGGTGGAGACGTGCCGGGTACCGTCCCTTACACCTTCCAGCTACCATCCTGGAACTCCGTTCTCGACGGCTACCTTCTGCTATGCCGGACGCCGATCAGCAGACGCTTCCATCTCTTCCGGCCACCTGTCCAGGCAGTGTTCCTCAGCGGGAGCCTCCAATCTTCAGTGGAACAGATGACAACGACGTTGAAGAGTGGCTCTCGACTTTCGAACGGGTGAGCGCTTTAAACAGATGGACGGACGCGGACAAGTTGACACGCGTTTCGTTCTATCTCGCGGGTGTAGCCAGCCTTTGGCTTAGAAACCACCAGGCAGACGTCCGAACGTGGCCGCAATTTAAAACGTCGATTGTAGCAGTCTTCGATCGACCTGCCGTCCGAAAACTTCGTGCCGAGCAACGTTTACGCACACGCATTCAAGAAACGGGTGAAACCTTCACAAGTTACATAGAGGACGTCGTCGATTTGTGCAGACGCGTGAACGCCGCAATGACGGAAGCAGAAAAATGTGAGCACATCCTCAAAGGGATTGACGACGACGCTTTTCAAATGCTCTTGGCGAAAAGCCCGACCACTGTTAACGACGTAATTAGCCTCTGCCAAAGCTACGATGAATTGCGGAAGCAGCAAGCTCTGACAAGACGTCCTCCAGTGCATGATTTGGCATCACTGTCTAGTGTGACCAATGGTCATGACCAAGCGTCACTAAGAGCCGAAATAAAAGCATTTGTCCGCAAAGAAGTTGCACGACAGCTTTCCTTGGTGCCTTTCACACCAGAAGCTGCCACAACTTTACCATCGTCTCTACGTGACGTCATTCAAGGAGAGGTCGCCGAGGCCTTACCAGCTGCTCGCGAGCCTAATCTTGTGGCTGCTCCTCTCACCTACGCCGCGGCTGCAGCCATGCCAACTCGCAAGGCGCCTGCGCCTCCGTTCCAGCCTCGCGCGAGCTATCCCCCAGCTCCAGTTCACTGGACCAGCACTAACACCGCCAACCCGTGGCGCACCCTCGATAATCGCCCGATATGTTACGCTTGTCGATACCCCGGACACGTCGCAAGGTATTGTCGCCGCCGGACGCATATCACCAATGAAAATCGCCGTGAGCCTTTCTTCCCGCTTGACTCCAACGCGCGATACGGTTCCTCCACTCCAATGCCAGCCCGCTACCAGGACGACCACCGCCCTCGGCCGGGACGTCTTCGCTCGCCCTCTCCACGCCGCCGCTCGCCTTCTCCTATGCGTCGACGGCCCGCACCTAACGAGGAGGAAAACTAGACGACGCAGTTCCTGAGGCAAGAACTGCGCAAGTTTCGGTTTGCCCAAGTCCTCATTTGTCACCTACCAATGTTATTGATGTGTTCGTCGAAAATATCCCTACTGCCGCTCTTGTAGATACCGGTGCAGCTGTTTCGGTTATAGATGCTGGATTTTGCCGCTCAATTCGTAAGGTTACGACGCCTTTCTCCGGATTATCGCTTCGCGCAGCCAGTGCTCAACCTGTTCAACCGACCGCAGTATGTATAGCCCGCGTGACAATTCAGGACGTTCTGTATACGATAGAGTTCGTGGTTCTTTCATCATGCTCCCATAATATTATTTTGGGATGGGACTTTTTGTCGCGTCATAACGCCGTAATCGACTGTGCTAGGGCTGAGGTTGAATTTTGCTCACTGGATGACCAAGCGTCCGTCGACACCCAGTTTGCCGCTAAACTTGTCGTTAGCGATGACACCTACATCCCTCCATGCTCTTTTGCGTTCGTGCCAGTTTCATGCAGCGCCATATCCGACGGCACGGTGTTCTTCACACCATCTCCAATATTCGTCGCCCGAAGAGCTCTCCCCCTGCCTTTTGCTGCTCTCGATCTTGTAGAAGGGTCAACCACAATGCCAATTTATAATCATGAGTCGTCGTCTTTATCCCTACTTTGTCGCGAGTGCCTTGGCCACGTCGAGACAATCAGTTCTTCCAGAATTATATCCGTCCCCGATGAGGTGCCTTCTACCTCCGTCTGTGAACTGGCTGTCGTCTCAGCGCCTGACTCAACGTCGGCAAACATATTTCAACCATTCATCACTGCAGATTTGACATCTTCGCAGCGTTCACAACTCCTCACCATTCTTGAGAGCTACCGCCACTCTTTCGACGTTGAACAAACATCTCTCGGCCGTGCCTTAGCAGTAGAACACCACATCGACACTGGGTCCCACTCACCACTGCGACAACGACCATATCGCGTGTGCGCTACAGAACGCCGCGTCATTGCTGACCAAGTAGACGACATGCTTCGCAGAGGCGTCATTCGACCTTCACAGAGCCCATGGGCGTCTCCGGTGGTTCTCGTCAAAAAGAAAGACGGTTCTATTCGTTTCTGTGTCGATTTCCTGCGATTGAACAAGATCACGCTGAAGGATGTCTATCCACTACCGCGCATTGACGATGCTTTGGACAGTTTGCAGGGTGCCGAGTTCTTTTCCTCGTTAGACTTGCGATCAGGCTACTGGCAGGTGCCTATGGCGGAGGCCGATCGCCCCAAAACCGCTTTTGTCACGCCAGACGGCTTCTATGAATTCACCGTCATGCCCTTCGGACTTTGCAATGCACCTGCAACGTTCGAACGAATGATGGACAACATCCTGCGTGGACTAAAATGGAAGATATGCTTGTGTTACCTCGATGATATCGTGGTCTTCGCCCCTAACTTTGACACACACTTACGTCGCCTTCAGCACGTCCTTACTTGCTTAACTAACGCCGGTTTGCAATTAAACCTCAAAAATGTCGATTTGCCATGCGTCAACTGATCATTTTGGGCCACGTTGTTTCCAAGGAAGGCATCCTCCCGGATCCCGAGAAATTGCGAGCTGTTACGGCGTTTCCTAAACCTGCCACCATCAAAGAACTTCGAAGTTTCATCGGCTTGTGTTCGTATTTCCGGCGATTCGTCCGAAACTTCGCGTCTATTATATCACCTCTCACGCAACTTCTCAGCAGCTGTAAAGACCTCTTATCGTGGTCCCCTGCCTGCGACGAGGCTTTCACCACCCTGCGACGGCTTCTTACGACGCCACCCATTCTACGCCATTTCGATCCTGAAGCTCCAACTGAAATCCACACCGACGCCAGCGGTGTAGGCCTGGGTGCTGTGCTCGCACAGCGTAAACCGGAACATCAGGAATACGTCGTGGCATACGCTAGTCGCACGCTTACCAAGGCTGAGAGCAACTACAGCGTCACAGAAAAGGAGTGCTTGGCCATTGTGTGGGCCCTTGGAAAGTTTCGCCCATATCTATATGGTCGTTCTTTTGACGTCGTGACCGACCACTACGCGCTGTGCTGGCTTTCGACGTTAAAAGACCCATCTGGCCGCCTCGCTCGCTGGGCGTTGAAAATTCAAGATTACGACATACGCGTGGTTTATCGGTCAGGACGGAAGCATGCTGACGCCGACGCCCTTTCCCGTTCCCCCCTGCCCCAGAATGCCACAGCTGACTCCGCTTGCGATTCCACATTGTCATCGCTTGACTTTGAGACCATTGCTATCGAACAACGCAATGACCCGTGGACTGCGTCTCTCCTCAATCATCTCTCCGACACTTCTGAACTCCCAAAGACGCGAACGCTTCGGCGCCAAGTTCCACACTTCTCGATACGTGACACGCTTCTCTATCGACGCAACTACGCACCAGAGGGACGCAAGTGGCTGCTCGTCGTTCCACGAACCCTGAGGTCGCAGATTTGTTCCTCTTTTCACGCTGACCCACAGTGTGGCCATGCAGGAGTCTTCAAGACCTACGAAAGGCTTCGACATCGCTACTACTGGCGTGGCATGTATACCTTCGTTCGCAACTTCGTCCGCTCTTGTGCCGAATGTCAGCGCCGAAAATCTCCACCACACGCCTCCGCCGGTGAACTGCAGCCTTTACCATGCCCTTCCCGACCCTTCGAACGGGTTGGAATAGATATTTATGGGCCACTCCCATTGACTCCGACTGGCAACAGGTGGATAATAGTTGCTATCGACCACCTAACGCGCTATGCTGAGACCGCTGCTCTTAAAACGGCTACAGCACAGGAGGTTGCCACTTTCCTACTGCGTCATTTTGTGTTGCGTCATGGAGGCCCTCAAGAACTCCTCAGTGACCGCGGCCGCGCCTTCTTGTCCGAGGTCATTGAAAAATTGCTCGCTGAGTGTGCTATTGTACATCGCACATGTACCGCTTACCACCCACAAACCAATGGGGCTACCGAGCGCTTTAATCGTACTCTCGGTGACATGCTATCTATGTATGTGACGCCTGACCACTCTAACTCGGACTTATTTCTCCCATTCATTACATACGCCTATAATACGGCAACGCAAGCGACAACAGGCTTCTCCCCTTTTTACCTCCTTTACGGCCGTCACCCCTCCCACACCATTGACACCATTTTGCCCTATCGACCAGACGCGTCCGAGTGCCTACCGATCTTGGACGCCGCCAGACACGCAGAAGAATGCCGCCAGTTAGCTCGTCGCTTTACCTGCGATGACCAAAACAGGCAAAAAGCAATGCATGATGCCCAGACCTCAACTCCCGTTTTTCTTCCGGGTTCTCTTGTATGGCTGTCAGTGCCGCATCGCACACCAGGGCTCTCTTCCAAACTTCTGCCAAAGTACGATGGGCCATATCGTATTGTCGAACAAACTTCACCAGTAAACTACCTCATTGAGCCTCTTACGCCACCATCAGACTTGCGACGTCGCAACCGCGAGGTTGTACACGTCCAGAGGCTCAAGCAATACCACGGTTCAACGCCGCCTGCCCAGGACTAAGTCGCCAGGATGGCTCCTTTTTTTCTCCGTGGGGCCATTGTAAAGGAGAGGAAGTACTCCGGCGCAGAGGCAGCAGCATCGAGTGTGCAGCAGCGGCTCGAGCTCGGAAATTGCGGCTGGTGCATCGCCTTCCAAGCCTTCCAAGCACCAACCTTTCTGCTTAATAAATCTCCTTTATAATATATATATATATATATATATATATATATATATATATATATATATATATATATATATATATATCCTGATGAAGGTCAGACTGTAGGCCGAAACGTTGAAATAAACCATGTTGTGACCGCTCACGGAGGATCTCCTGGACTATATATATATATATATATGTGTGTGTGTGTGTGTGTGTGTGTGTGTGTGTGTGTGTGTGGTGTATTTTCGGAAATTAAAGCATAATCGAGTCCCAGGTGCCGTCATCAAACATCTTTAAGCATAACTGCAAATATTTTGCTGCCCATTGCAGATGATATAAAAAGAGATTTGAACTCAAAGCGGGAGTACGTGGTACGGACTTACGACGACCGCCATTTAATTGTTTCAGACCTGAAAGGTAGGCGTAAGCAAGATTTACATGCATGTGCTTACAGTTTATTACGAGGCCCTCCCGAAGGCCCACGACGCGGCAGTGAGGCTTAGCCCTCTAGTTCCAACGTCACAGCGGTCGGCGGTTCTCCCTCACTGGGGGATGACTTCTACAAGGCGTCAATAAAGTCTATCGCCTACCTAGCTACTGCAAATGCGTGCTGATTAGGGTTGTTCTATAAATGCTGCCAGTAGTTATCGCTATTAGGGCTGCGTTAAGGAGCTTGCCTGTAGATCAACGGTAACATGCGGGCTCAAAATTTTATCAGCCCTAACGCCGAAACAGATAACAAAATATTCCCATTCTATGCTTTAAGCAATGCAATGTATACAATACAGGGCCGGAATAAAGGCATGAACAAACCAGGCCGAAGGCGCGGCGCTGCTTCTCTTCCGTTTCTAGAGCAGTCACTAGGTGGCGAAAGTCGCTTTATGGGCTCAAAGACTCCCACAGAATGAATTTCTTGTGCTCTAAATGTTCCATTATGAAATATCGCTGGTTCTAAACAGACATGTTTTGAATTCATCTCGAGGATGCTTGTCATCCTTATGCATAAATATTCGTTTCTTTTCATAATCACGTCCAAACGTATTTATTTTTATTAATTATAGCAAAGCCTACGACAAGGTACGCCATTTAAAGCTAAACATTTTGCCAAAAGCTCATGTCCTTTTGCAACTTAATATTTATAGTACCACTGCGTACATAAACAATCGCTAAGAGTCGAGTGATATAGATTAAGCAATGTGTCAGGCTAGTTGGTTTACGTAAATTTAAATGCTTATAACTACGCTATTGAACAGGAATGAAGACGAGTGGAAGAGAGGATGCGTGCAGACGCACAACTGAACGTGGTTTAAATATGACATATGAACAGTGAACAGGTGACGTATCAAGCTCATTGCACAGAGATACGCCTTCATGGGAAAATAGCATTTCTAATTTCTCCCGTCTTCATCTGTGTTCAATACCGTTGTTACAAGCCTTTAAAATGTACGTGGGAGTCATTCAGCCAGTAGAACTTAACCATTACCACATAACTTAGTAACTTCAGTGGCACCAAACGGAAACATGTACTTCGTGGTTGCTGCATGCCGTCGATTCACATTCTTGATGTTGTTAAATGATGCGTCCAAATAAGGCACTTTGTGGATAGTTTTATGTTTAAAGAAGTCGTGCACATCAGTGGCGAATACGATCCTACGCATAACTTCAGCAATATTTCGTATTGATGCACCTATTCTGAGGTGTTACACTCAAAAAAGTGCTTTCCTTTTTATTTCCGCAAAAAAGAACACCTTCATTTTTTCCTATAATCATACGCTTAACTGCCTTAAAATTTATGACGTTCCCATGCATGCCTACAATTATTTTGGTGTCATTATATACATCAACCTATTCAGGCACCTTCCAGGGTAAAAAATATCGTCTACTTTCTGTAAACACTGCTTTTTTACGAGCCCTGGCCTTTGTAAGACTACAGTTAAGCCTCGATTTAATGAAGTAACCGAGAGCCGTGAAATATTGCCTTAAATTAGGAACTTCTTAAATCACGTATAGTAATTTCCCGTACTTCAAATTTGAAACTGTATGCGAGAGACTAACGAAAGCTGCGACGTTGCAGTATTTGTTATTAACTCCGGCTCCACGCTTAAAAAGCGTGCAAGTGAGAGTGGACGCATGCTTTCGACCTCTACGCCTTTCCTGCGTGTCAGGCGGAAAGCGTTTGACGATTTACGTGACGGGATTGTCACAACAGAATACCAATCAAGAAGGGTGTAAGGCAGGGGGACACAATCTCCCCAATGCTATTTACCGCGTGCTTACAGGAGGTTTTAAGAAGCCTAGAATGGGAACAGTTCAGAATAAGAGTTAATGGAGAATACCTTAGTAACCTGCGGTTCGCCGATGATATTGCATTGCTGAGTAACTCAGGGGACGAATTGCAACTCATGATTACGGAGTTAGACAAGGAGAGCAGAAAGGTAGGTCTTAAAATTAATCTGCAGAAAACGAAAGTAATGTACAACAACCTCGGAAAGTAGCAGCACTTCGAGATAGGTAATAGTGCACTTGAAGTTGTAAAAGACTATGTCTACTTAGGGCAGGTAATAACCACAGAGCCGAACCACGAGATTGAAGTAACTAGAAGAATAAGAATGGGGTGGAGCACATTCGGCAAGCACTCTCAAATTATGACAGGTAGATTGCCACTATCCCTCAAGAGGAAGGTATATAACAGCTGTATCTTGCCAGTACTTAGCTACGGAGCAGAAACCTGGAGACTTACAAAGAGGGTTCAGCTTAAATTGAGGACGACGCAGCGAGAAATGGAAAGAGAAATGGTGGGTGTAACCTTAAGAGACAAGAAGAGAGCAGAGTGGATTAGGGGACAAATGAGGGTTAAGGATATCATAATTGAAATAAAGAAGAGGAAATGGACATGGGCCGGGCATGTAACACGTAGACAGGATAACCGCTGGTCGTCAAGGGTAACTAACTGGATTCCCAGAGAAGGCAAGCGGGTTAGGGGGAGACAGAATGTTAGGTGGGCAGATGAGATTAAGAAGTTTGCGGGTATAAACTGGCAGCAGCAAGCACAGGACCGGGTTAACTGGCGGAACATGGGAGAGGCCTTTGTCCTGCAGTGGACGTAGTCAGGCTGATGATGATGATGATTGTCACATTATTCACGTCATGGCTACCCAGTCATATTCGCCAAACTATCTTACCCTCCCATACTAAAAATCCGTTCACCTCAAGTTAAGCAGGCGATCACGACAGCACCCACACGTAGGCGGATAGATAATTGATTTGATTGATATGTGGGGTTTAACGTCCCAAAACCACTATATGATTATGAGAGACGCCGTAGTGGAGGGCTCCGGAAATTTAGACCACCTGGGGTTCTTTAATGTGCACCCAAATCTGAGCACACTGGCCTACAACATTTCCGCCTCCATCGGAAATGCAGCCGCCGCAGCCGGGATTCGAACCCGCGCCCTGCGGGTCAGCAGCCGAGTACCTTAGCCACTAGACCACCACGGCGGGGCGTAGGCGGATAGATAGATAGATAGATAGATAGATAGATAGATAGATAGATAGATAGATAGATAGATAGATAGACAGACAGACAGACAGACAGACAGACAGACAGATAGATAGATAGATAGATAGATAGATAGATAGATAGATAGATAGATAGATAGATAGATAGAAAGATAGATAGATAGATAGATAGATAGATGGATAGATAGATAGATAGATAGATAGATAGATAGATAGATAGATAGATAGATAGATAGATAGATAGATAGATAGATAGATAGATGCGGTCTCGTTAAAAGACATGCTGTCCAGTTTGTTTGTTTTTTTACAGTGAGACCTGTTATTAGATCACAACAAGGAGTGCTTCTGGCACCGTGGTTGTCCGGCACCGGCAGTGTTCGTATCTACTAGGGCGCGAAATGAAAGCATAATCATAGTAAATAAAAAGTTCCAAGGCTAGGATGATAATAGGACCTGGGACCTCTGAGTTGCCGCTCAGTGCTCTACCACTGAGATACGCCCGCCTTAAACCCCGTCGCAAGCTGGCCATTTGAAGGCTTCATGTCGGGTAAGGATTAGCGGTAACGTGTGTATTAGGGTGTTTCACGACAGTAATATAATAGCAAAGATTCGCACAACGTGAATTGCACAGCGAGTGGGTCGTTGAATTCCCCAACCTAATAGAAAAGCCACAGGCATAATTCTTCGTTGTGCACACAATCATGCTTTTAACTCTTTAGTTACCACAATAATAATGATTGATATGTGGGGCTTAACGCCCCAAAACCACCATATGTTGGTGAGAGACATTGTAGTGGAGGGCTCCATAAATTTCGACCAGCTTGGTTTGCAAAATTATGACTTGTTCGCACATTGCCTCAGTGAAGAAAACCGAGATCACAGGCGTGCACCCAAATCTGAGCACACGGGACTACAGCTTTTTCCCCCTCCATTGAAATGCAGCCACCGCAGTCTGGATTCAATCCCACGACCTGCGGGTCAGCAGCCGAATACCTTAGCCACTAGACCACCGCGGTGGGGCGCCTTGCGTCACCACGCTTATTCAAATAGACAATCGGAGATCGACACTACAGATCGTCGATTTTGGTATGTTTAATTAGTTCGTCATGCACCCAGCGCTATATAAAAATTAGATTAGCCACTTAAGTTTCAAAATGAATTTAATTTGCCTGTTTAGGCAGCATGACAATTTTCGACAGACCTTTGCGCGATATAATTGCATGTGTTGTTGGAATGCACTTGGCTGGCGAGCTTGACAGAAGTCAAGTTCGCCAGCCAAACTATGTCATTGTCGGACCTCCTGGTTGACCTAGAGTGAACGCGCTTTCATTGGAACTGGGAGCAGCATAAGTAAAACGAGCTAGGATCAATCGTTCGCCAGCCCCTCCTTGTTCTTCCGCAGTAACAACAAAGTTCTGTAATCAAAATAACCTTTGCAAGTAAATTATCAAATTAAGGTTCAAATATCAAATTATTTAAACTGATGCTAGGGGTCAGCTCTATGTTGTAGATAACTATTCAACAAAAAAATAGTTCCGAATGCCCACCGCATGTGTGAAGTGTGAAGTTGGCCTTCTTAGGCAGTTTCCAGCACCTTCGAGTGACTTGTATTGTTGTATGAGCCACAGGGTCGCAACTAGTGTCACTAGTCGCTCCTATGGCAGCAGCATCATGCGCACATGAGTACGCACCTGCATTGCAAAAAAAGAAGCGCCGCTTGAGCCAATATTTCAATAGTACCTCAATTGAGTGAGGACGAGCTGAGAATTCGCGTATGACAGCATCTCAGCTTCAACTTTTATGTCGATGACATTTTGCGTGAGCCTGAGACACTGGCAGCCGTTCATGGGGTTTTGTTTACGGCATCAAGTTGTCTCCTCCTCCGCATGTGCGTATAGCTGCTGACGTTTGAGCAAAATCTTTTAGCTACCCTGGTTATGTGCGAGGTCCACACGACGCGGTGTGCAGTGTGCTGGCGTCGGCTGCAGAGCTTCTTCTCAGGACAAGAATGCCACTGGAACACATCTTGGACCAGAGTACGGAGCAGTGCGAATTGTTGTAGAAGTGCGTGCGATATCGCTCTTCTTTATACAAAAGAATGTACAAAATTGCAAAGAAATATGCTTTAGTGCATATACTGGAACGCCAACATATTTCAAGTGAGGTAGATCATGAAAAGAGGCCATGCTACACGGAAGAGCGAAGTTCATTGGACGTTTGATTTATAGATAGATTATTCACATTACGGGCAGCTCAATGCATTGTAACAGCTGCAGGCTCTTCTCGCACAAAAAAAAACAACTAAAATTTACCAAGAAAACTGTACGAGGGCACTTGTGTCTCGCTGCCCCGCCGCGGTGGTCTAGTGGCTAAGGTACTCGGCTGCTGACCCGCAGGGCGCGGGTTCGAATCCCGGCTGCGGCGGGTGTGTTTTCGATGGAGGTGAAAAAGCTGTAGGCCCGTGTGCTGAGATTTGGGTGCACGTCGAAATTTCCGGAGCCCTCTACTACGGTATCTCTCATTTTCATAAGGTGGTTTTGGGACGTTGAACCCCACATATCTATCAATTAATCTTGTGTCTCAAAAAAACCCAACCAATGCTTCACCGCATGGCACAAGCGACGAAGCACCTTGGTTTGAGCTTTTTTTTTGTCTATGTGAATAGAAGTATTTTGTACAACATTCATTATTTATATACTACTCTTCGGTCATTTTGTTCAAAACGTATATTCTGAGTTTTCTTAGTTTTCACTATTTTTGCATATATAGTGTTTTTGTGGCAGTGTTTACCAGCTGGCAAACAATAACTACACATTTCTCACGTTTTTATTCATCGTTACACATTTTCGCTCTACGACATATACTTTTTTTGCAAAAAGCGTGTCATTGTGTGAAATTCGGTATGACGCAGTGCGTGCTTCAGTACTGGCGAAAGCCATGTTCCCGAGACATACGAAAAATAACCATTTTCGCGTGGTAACGAAAGAGTTAATACATGCTAAGGCTGCCATCAGAATTGCCCAAATTATTTCTTTCGTCTTGTGAAATCCACAGCCGGACTGATTTATCAGCGTGAATTTTATCATAGCTTGCACTGAGGTAAACGTCATTTCAGACTAAAAGTTAGGCCAATGCCTATAGTCTTCTAGAACTCAATATTTATGGAACCTCTGGAGACATAAGCAATCGTTGGGTGTTATAGATGGGACACTAACTTCATATAGTTGGTTTATTATTATTTTACAGGCTTATGCTATTGTACACGGAAGAAGAAAAGTTAGACAGGACGTGAGCAGGCTTGCAAGTGAAGGTTTAACGGTTGAAAATGACATAAATACACTGAACATGTGATTTATCAAGCTTATTGCATATTGATACACCTATATCACGTCGTATCATTTGGGGGTTTTGCCCGTTTTCCTCTGTCTTCAATAGCGCAATAAAATTTTTTGAGATATATGCCTTAAAAGTGTGCAGCGGGTACCATGAATGGAATAAAAAACTTTATTTCAGTCCTGCAGGACGCGCTTAGCGCATAGCGGGCGTCTCCCACGTAGGGACCGACAGGGAGTACCTGGCGGCCGCTTCGTAGGCCTGCTGGACGGCCCAATGCTGGTCGGCGAGAAGTGAGCTCCTGAGGGACCTCTCCCACTTGCTTGAGGTAGAGTCGGGAGGAGTTGTTTTACACTCCCAGAGCATGTGTGCGAGTGTCGCTGTGTGTCCACATGATGGGTATGTGTCACTGGGGTATGGATCGGGATAATAAACGTGAAGCGTTGCAAGGTTTGGGTCGTATGTGTCTGTAATAGGCGTAGGGTTAATGCCTGTGGTCGGTTAAGTTTAGGATGTGGGGGTGGAAAAATTCGGCGTTCCAGGTAAAAGTGCTTTGTAATTTCATTGTACGTAATTGGTGCATCCCGATTGGTATCTAACCCAGCAAGATGAGGTTGCCCTGTGGCAGTGCGGTCGGTAAGTGCGCGCGCTGCATCATGGGCGATCACGTTGAGGTTGGATAGGACACCCGGCACCTGGCCGAGATGGGCGGGGAATCATATGACAGTGTGGTGCTTCAGGGCACTCGGGTCCGCATTACGCAGGATACGTAACGCCTGGTCGGAGATGACTCCACGTTCGAAGGCTTTGATGGCCGGCCTGGAGTCGCTGTAGATGTATTTCCGTTTGCTGTCGAGCATAGCTATAGCTACTTGCTCCGCTACTTCGGGGTTTCGGGTGAGGATTGTGGCTGAGTTAAGAGTCTGCTGCGCGGATGATACCGCGACCGCGGCGAAGGCTTGGTTGTTGCGATAGGCAGCGGCGTCCACGAACGAGACGTTGTCCGCTTCCATGTCTATGCGCTTGAGAATGGCGGTCGCCCACGCAAGGCGCCTGCCTCTGTTGTATTCGGGGTGTACATTTCGTGGAATGGGAACGATCGTGATAAGGTCGCGGATTTCACGGGGAATTAGTGCCAACTCTGGGGTGTCCCTGGCCCTCGAGGAGAAGAAGCTGAACTCGCGCAGAATATGGCGGTCCGCATTGGTGGTGGTGAGTCAGAATCAGAATCAGAATCAGAATCAAATTTTATTGTTACTATGAAGTAAAGTCACTACAGACAGTATACAGAAGGAGGTCCGGTAGTCGGAGACTGAATTGGGACCTCCTGTGCATGATGAACATAAAAACAAATAAAACATA
Source organism: Rhipicephalus microplus (assembly GCF_013339725.1). Classification (NCBI taxonomy): domain Eukaryota; kingdom Metazoa; phylum Arthropoda; class Arachnida; order Ixodida; family Ixodidae; genus Rhipicephalus; species Rhipicephalus microplus. The sequence continues at coordinate 7,114 of NW_023612142.1, read as the reverse complement.
GCTTCGACAGGAAGGGAAAAATTACAATAATCATAATGATATGGGTGATCAAGCACATTTCATAATATGAAGAAACCATGTAAACACGAGGTGTAAAGAGAAAAAAGAAAAAAATATAAATATATACACACATACATATATACGCACATACATATACATATATATATATATACACATATATACACACACATACATACATGTGTGAGAGCATGCTTTAGGGGCTATGAGAATGAAGTGCTACGTGTTGTATTGGTTGACAAAGAACTTTTTTAATTCTTTTACAAACGAGTGTGGATTCATTACTTTTAAGATGGATGGAAGTGAATTCCATATGGAAAGTGAGCTAAAATGAGCGGTTCGTTTGCCATAGTTAGTCCGGGCTTTCAGTAAGATGAAGTTTTTGTGGTAAGCAAATCTAGTGTTGTTGGTATTGAGAAGTGAGGAGGATGTGATGATGGAAATGGGAAATAGCTCATTGATATGCTTGGATAAACATATGACTAGATTATACTTAACCATATCGCGCATTGTAAGGATGTTGTAGCTGTAGAATAGTTGTTTTGAATCGGTGTAATGTGAACTAGAAGTGACTATTTTAATTGCTTTGTTTTGAACAGTCTGTAACGGTACGAGGTGAGTTTTGTAGGTAGTGCCCCAGGTAGTTATACAGTAGTTGATGTGAGAATGAATAAATGCGTAGTATAGTGACAAGAGAATGGAACGTGAAAAAAAGGGCGAGACCGAATGAGGGTGCCTATACCATAAGACAGCTTTTTCTTGACATCTAAAATATGAGAGTGGAATTTTAAGTTTCTATCTAGTTTGACGCCCAAGTAAACACAATCATTACTAGCGTGAATCGAATGATTTGGGATAATAATTGAGGGATCCGTTACTAGCGATCGCTGATGTGATGAAAAGAGAATGAATTGGGTTTTTTGAGGATTGAACTGTAATTTGTTTAGCTTACACCAGTGTAGTATATTGCGAAGATCTGTGCTCAGCTTATTTATTAAACAGTCTATGTTATTATCGGAACTAAAAATCGTCGTATCATCAGCGTAGAGCAAATATTTACAGTGTATGAAAAAATTAGGTAGATCATTGATATAGATTAAAAACAAAAGTGGGCCCAGAATGGACCCTTGTGGTACTCCTATGTTCGTTGTTGTTTGTTTGGAGTAGGTACCGGAAATACTGACCGTTTGGTTTCGATTAAGGAAATAACTGCGAATAAATAACAGAGCAGGACCACATATTCCCATTTCTTCCAGTTTTATGAAGAGTATCTGATGGTTGATAGTATCGAAGGCTTTTGTTAGGTCAACAAAAACAGATCCAGCTAAACTGCCATCGTCAATCGCCTGCTTTAGAAATTCAGTAAGATATAATAAAGCGAGATCAGTAGAATATCCTGTTCGAAAACCAAACTGAAAATCAGTAAGAATGCTAAACTTTCGAATGTAACTAGTTAGGCGCTTTTCAAATAATTTCTCAATTACTTTGCTGAGGAACGGGAGCACACATATAGGCCGGTAGTCGGGTCAATTGCACGCGTTCTTGAGCTTCGGCGATCTCTTCTAGCGTGTTATGTACGCCAAGCTCAAGGAGTTTGTACGTTGGAGAGGTGATAGGGAGGCCAAGGGCTCGTTTGACCACCTTGCGAATAAGCGCATTGAGTTGATTGCGCTGAGCACGTAGCCACTTGTGTATAGCGGCAACGTAGGTAAAATGGCACAAAACAAACGCGTGTACGAGACGCAGCAGGTTGTCTTCTTTGAGGCCATGGTGCCTGTTGGCTACTCTACGTACGAGTCGTATGGCATTCCCAGTCTTAGTCCTGAGCTTGTGTACTGTTTGGGTGTTGGTTCCGCGGGACTCGATGGTCATGCCGAAGACCTTGATGGTGTCTACCCTGGATACAGTACGACCATCTCTGGTGTGGAGGGTGATATTGCGTTCCGCCGGATGTTTCCACCCTTTGGGCTTGGCACACCGGCGTTTGGGCAAATATATCAACAGCTCCGACTTCGCAGGTGAGCACCTGAGACCGGTGTGGTCGAGGTAAGACTCGGTGGTGTCGATAGCCTCTTGCAGGGTGGACTCAATGAAGCCATCCGACCCTGTGGAGCACCATATGGTTACATCATCCGCATAGAAAGTGTGATTTAGCCCGTCTATTTTTGAAAGTCGTTCGGAAAGCCCGATCACCACGAGGTTGAAGAGCGTGGGTGAGAGGACGGATACCTGATGAGTGCCCCGCTGTTCGAGCTCCACTTCTTCCGACACTAGGTCTCCTACTCGGAGGATGGCTCTGCGTCGAGTGAGAAAAGAGCGGATAAAGTAGTAAAATTGATGACCTAGGCCGAGGGCTGCGATCGCTTTCAAGATTGACGAGTGCGTTATTGTATCGAAGGCCTTTTCTAAATCGAGACCAAGTATTGCCATAATTTTGAAAAATTACGAGTAATGGTATCGTTTATAGTTTCCTACTACAAAAAATTATCATGATTTCTCGCGTAGTGCGAATCATGAAGATGTGCTTGAAATATTTGCCCCAGTAGTGTTTAAAAAAAAGCTCTACGATGGCTGCGGTTCCAGCTTTCGCCCTGATTGTGTAATTTGTTCCACGCAGCTCTGGCGTTTTTTAGCCCTTTATGAGGCGTGGCAATATGAGCCGCGCACGAGAACTATTGAGGGCGGTATTGTCCTCTCTATCAGCTTCTCCTCATATGTGTAAAGTTTGTGTCCTGAACTGCCAAGGCTTTTCGAGGATACGATGGTACCTATGTATCGCAGCGCCCACAGAGGGACAGTCGTTTCTTAAAAAGTGTAGTTCACTTCTTTATGCAAACTTGCTGTGGCCTTACAATCAACAAAACACCAACTCGTTATCACAAAAGTTAACCAATTGTCCACTGTACATCCACTCGCTATAACAGCGCTAGGTAAGCAGATGCCTGCAACAGTCTAATTTTTGCCCAAGGCGGAAGCTCATGTACTTCCACCGCAGTAAGACACTTATCCGCATGAAGCAGCACCAAAATGTGATAGTGAAATCAGCTGTATACATTATTAGCCTGGCTACACATCCCTAAACATATCGTTGAACGGTTGTAAATATCGCATTCCATATTTTTTTGTGAAATTGTTATGGGTAAAAGCGAAAAAAACCATTGTGGTTGCACGTTTACGAACTTGTGCCTAAGCAATGAACTTTGGAAGCTGTACTTGGTGTTTTTCAGGTATTGATTTTTTTTAGATGCGAAGTACTTCTTCGACTAGCCTGTGTAACGCCGTCCCTCCGTCCGAACGGCTCCCCTCGACGTAGTTTTTGGAGCGGTGCCAAGTAGCTGACACCCTCCAAACAGTCCGCCGTGACGTCCCTCGCCTGTCGCGCGCTCACCACGTGTCAGCCCTCTCTTTCACTTCACCCTCTCCACCGCTCGCAGCGCTCGAGCCCACTCTTCACGTGGGCATCATCTCACTCGCGTCACCTCTCCCTATCTGTCGCGGCGCCGACAATATGGACAGTGCCCCGTTGCTTGCAGCGTGATCGCGCCGCCGGACGGCACACCATCGCGTCATGCTTCCCGCTAGTGAGCGCGTACCTTTCCCGGCTGTCTCGCTGCCAGTTGCTGGCACTTGGGGTTCTAGGCTTGCAGCATGCGGTAGCGACAATAGAGGAGAATGGGATGTTTGTCAGAAATGAAAAAGCGGCGACTATGATGAGGAAAGAAAGGTATAAGGTACAGAAGCGACCTTTCAACAGGGCTACGGCCCGTGTGCAAGGACATTGGACGGGAATCAGGCATATTGTACAGCTTCAGTAGGATAGTAGGCTTCATCCTAGAAGGCGCCGGCTTTTCAGTCGACAAAATAACATCAATGATAAGCTCAAACAACAAAGTCAAACAGCGCACACACACCATTATACCGATATCTTTGAGACCCAAGCCTAATGGGGGCCTCACTCTCAGGACCGAGCCCGACCCGAACTCGAAGCTCAAGGGTCCGAGCTCGGTCCGGGCCTGATTAAGCAATTACCCGACCCGGCCCGAGGGCAGAGCCTGGCTTTCAGGCCGGCCCGGGCACGTGCGGTGCGCAACGTCACATGTGCTCTGCCGTGATGACCGAAATAGAATGCGTGGTCTGGAACGCACTTTCTTCCTCGTCATCAGCCTCATCGTTTAGTCAGCAGCGCCTACGGAGCACAACGCCAAAATACAAGCCTCGACCTTACGGTGCTTCGCCTCTAAAATTTGCGGGAAGTCGTTGGTGAAAGAGTTGTTCCCTTGGCAAGAATGTTTTGCTTTTCTTTACATTTTTTTCAGTGGCGCCACCTTTTTAAGACACGTTCTGTAAAATAAACAATGCGTCGAAGATGTGTGAGTCATTGTGTGGCCGCAAACGCCGCTTTTCAGTTCTCCAAGGTACCCCAAATATGACACTGAAATGTGCATTTAGCACTTCTATGTGTCTCCCATTGACAATTTACAGCGAAAGCTGTTATGAGATCACAACTCGGGTCACGCGCAATTGTCCACCGCCGCCGCCACTGCTGCCGCCGCCACCGTTGGTGTCGCACGAAATTAGAAAACAAAAAGGACCTAGCACCAATTATGTGATAGAGCTCGAACTAGGGTCAGCTGGGTGCCAGCCCAGCATTCTACCACTGAGCTACGCCATTGCTTGGGACATGTTGGCAAACTTGCCTTAGGCAGGCTTGATGTCGAGAAAGGAATCTCGTTAATACGACTTATAAAGCGTTTTGAAACAGCGAAAGAACAACCAGTCATCGAACAATGCGAGTAGCGTTACGAGTGGGCCGTCTAATGCTACAACCTACTACAAAAGTTTGTTCTTGTTCCCCTATTAACTGGTGCGTACCCACTTCAGCCATAATTCATAACCATCGTCATCCACTGCATGAACAATTGGCATGAAGTTCTTTGCAAGTGTTTAGCGGATAGCACGATTCTCAGAAGAATGACAAAAATAGCATAGCGAATGCCGGCCTTCTATCCAAAAATATTACTATTAAGCAAGTTTTCTTGCAGTAGTTATCCAATGATTGTTTTGAAAAGGCTCTGAAAGGCCGCTCTTCTAGCTTTCGCTGTGACTGTGCTGCGCCTTCCACGCAGACTCTAAGCCAAAACGGAGCAACAGGGGTATAGGGGTTGCTCCTTTCAGGGAGCAATTGCATTGCCACTCCCATTACTCTCCTAAAAGGAGTAACTGCAGAGGGAGGAACCGTTGCTCTCCTTTCAGTTCCTCCTTCGGGGGATGAACAGTTACTCCCTCCAGTTCCTCCCTGCAGACCCACAGTTACTCCCACCAGTTGCTCCCTGCCGAGCAACCCTTACTACCACCAGTTGCTCTTCTAAGAGCAACAGTTACTCTTTACCATTCCTCCCACGTGTTTGCAGTTACTCTCTGAAAACCAACTGCACATGCTTCCAGTTACTCCTTGGGGAAATGAGTATTTATCTCGAGTATGCTTGTCACACGCTTAACACATGGCAAGAGCTCCTTGGAAGAGCACTGCTTGGGTGCTTCTAACACAAAAAGTGGACAATATTGAAAGGAAAATAAATGCTTTATTGTTCTTTTTATGACGCGAAGTGTGACCACACGTAAAAGTAGACTTCGCCACACCACAGCCAGCACTAAACAAACACTATAATACTTCAAAGGTTTTCTGCGTCATCCGTGGAAAAACAATCTTGAATTTCTAGCATAGGGCAGTCTGTGTCATCATTGGTGAGAGAAGGGCAACTTCTCCAATTCTGAAGAACTCAAGTTTCGCAGCTGGTGTTTCCATCAGGCTAGCGCAGCAGAACGTCCCCGCAGGCATATGTGAAGCATCTCATTGCTGCAAGAAAAAAAATAGAAGTGTGAGGTTAAACATGCCAGAATCAATTCATAACAATGAGTCACACACACTGAAGCAGCGCTTACATTCTAGGATGTCTACTGCAAAACGAAATGTGAAAAAAAGGAAGGTTCGGCCAAACGTTACTTGGCAAGCCATATAAATGCTGATGTGGTAGACTCTTTTCACATGATGTCTCAGACAGCAATATTCTGGAAGAAAATGTGCAGCACCTCAACAAGGCATATTTGTAGCAGTTAAAGATACCCTTAGGTTCAGTTAACTTGTTTCCTATACACAGCTGAGTTACATTTCTATGAGCCCAGTCACCAATGGGCATTCTAAATGAGGTCATGTGTGTGGCAAATAACACGTACTGTCCGCTCATGTTAAAATACTTATTTAGCTCGTGCACACAGTTGCTCTCGATTCTACTGTTCTATCATACGCTGCTGCGTCTTGAATTGTGCAATACCTGTAGGCACAAGCCAAACAGGCAAAGCCTGCTTGAAAGCAACCATTTGCAGAGGCTACATGATAATCTTCAGTATATTTCTTTGTACCTGACGCAAACGGCTGGACAAAACTATAGACAAATAAAGGTAGACCGTGCTACCTTCAAAAAATGCTTTAAATTTAGAAAACTAGGGTGCATTTGTTCACTCGGTTGACGAGTCACAGCCACGAGATATGTAAACGAAGCAATATATCTTAAGGCATGCACAGATATTCTGATTCTTTGTTTGACAGTGTCACAGATAGCTTGCCAATACATATATATTTGAGAGCAACAAGATGTGAAGCTTTTATTAGTTCAACGTCTTGTTGGTTCACAGCCAAACAGGTTACTGCTTCTTAGACAAATTGGAATAAGCACACCATGGTTTCCCAAAAAAAAAGCATTATTAGAAGTTAGCTCCCGGTGTGAATGTCTGCCTATTTATTTTGTACTGCCTTCTACATGTGCCACAAAGACATTTGTTGAGGATGTGCTACCAGTCAAGCCAAGATCGCATACTTGGTCAATGTGATGGAAATACAAACATTAGAAACACTGCCACCTCTAGTAAGAGCATAACACTTCAGTATCTTGGACTAGCAAAGAGGTGCACAAGAAAGTTAAGCCCACTCTTGCGGAACTTTGAACACGAATATTTCAGAGTGGGGAGGTCAACATGCTGTGGCACTTTTAAACCCACGAAACATCTGCAGAAAACAGGGTAAAGGCAAGTCAAGAAA
>NW_023612141.1:0-68795 GCF_013339725.1 Rhipicephalus microplus | reverse complement strand
AGATGCACATGAGGCAAACTGCACGCGTGTCTGAATTTCATTGGCTTAAGAAGTCATCCATGACTGACAGAGAATATTGTGCTTTCGTTTTCTCTAATGGAGGAATGAAAGCCTCAAAACGACAATTTCACACAATGTTGCTATGGTCGTTCATGACACACACGCACATTATAAACCACACATGAATTTAAACCACAAACCATGCCAATAATGATACTGGCGTTGACATACCGTACAAGGATACCTGCCATGTTCTTGGTGCGACGAAGACGGAAGACCATGGCCGTGACTTGAAAGAAATCGGGTAATGAGGACGGCCAAGAGGCTTGTTGTCTATGAGCTGTATATTCTGCCATAGAGCAGTAGTGGCCATAACAGTTAGAATTGGTACTGCGAATCTCATGTATTCAGCTAACGCTGCAACGATTGAGAATGTTGTCAGTTTCAGTGCGCGTGTCGAACCGCGCTGATGTACCAATTTATAAATGGTGTTCAGTTTGTGATTTTGTTCGCAAAGTCCGAATCGTTGTCCTTCTTGTGTCATTATTGTGCACTTGTGTATTGTCAAAAAGCCCAGTGATGGCACATGATACATACTTTGAGACGTGTTCATTTTGCTCTTGTTAGATTGTGTAACTAGACTTGGTACACCAGGCGTGGTTAAAAAACAGCCTTGGTAAGGTGGCGTGCGATCGTGGTGCATGCACCACCCGAATTTTCACCAATCCTACAAATAAGATGAATTGTTTCCTCCTGACGTTCCTTTGCGATTTGGGACACATGCAGACTCAGAACCGATTTGACTGATTCCGAGCCACAATATGCGAAGACTTGAGACCTTCTGTGCACTTGCAAGATTGAAGGGGAGGTGAACGGGTCAGCTTAAGGAGCCCGTGCCGGATCTTGTTTCCAACGGTAACAAGTGCTGTTTTTTTTTCATTCAATATTTCCAAGCCGACATGGCCACATTAAGCACTAGTAATATCTAAGGCTGTTTGAAGTCCCTGTTCTTGACAAGCGAGATCTGGGTAGACTGTCCGTACTGTAACATCTTTATACATTAAAAAGTAAATGACAGATACTGACGGCCATTGCCACGCAAATTGAAGAAAGGCAATGCTGAAAAAAAAACTAGCGCAAGGACGAATCCATGTGAAACACTATGATGGAATGCGAGCAGATCTTCTGCATGCCCAGGCGGGCGGATAGAGAACGTTCGATTACAGAGGAAGGCTTCGATGAAGGTACGCTCATCTGGACAGGCCAAGGCACTATATAATTGCAGCTATTGCTTAATTCTTGCATGGCCATAAGGTTTTCAATTGTCCATCGCCAATAATGTTGGAGTACGGCGAGGGCAACCTCCTACGAGCACCATAGAATATAGGTGTCCCAGCTCATCTTGAGTGCCCAAGTGGGGTGGAATCCAATTTGAATCCAATGGTACCAGGAGTACCGTTGAGTCATCATGTAGGATGGGTCGCAAGCATTTGCTCCATCAGCTTGTGTAGAGTTGATGTTAAGAATATAGGCCTCAGATCAGTGATATTATCTGTAGTTTTTCCTGGCTTCGGAAAAGCAATTATCTCCGCGGGGCGTTATGTATCTGGGAAGAGGCTACCTGCCCACTTCTCGTTAGTAGGGTCCAGGAGATGTACAAGAACGTTTGCTTTCGTGTTTTTATAGAGTTAATAGGGAGGGTCCAATCAGCCCTGGTGCACTGTGCGATTTGGCTTTGTCTATGGCTGACAGAAACTCGGGTATCGTATTGGCGCTTGAATGGCCGTTCACACTTCAGGTGAAGTTACAGTGCCCCCATACGTAGGGAAGTAATGCTTGTGCAGTAAATGAAGGAGGTGGTGTGCCAAACGGGCAGCTGGAAATGTGAAAGTGGACGGAGTCTCGCCAGTTGCCAGCTTAATTGACTGCTAAATCAGGGGGATGGCGACTCGTTCCATCACTCGAAATATTCTCCATATCGACGCATTTGACGGTAAGGGTCCAAGGGAAGCACACCAATCCAGCCAAGAACCTCGTTTCAAGTGGCGTTCATGACAACGAGCTACCGCTGTACGGTGCTTAACTCTATCCGCGCCGTAGTTGAAGCTGAATCTCGCTGCAACTAAACTTCTGCTTGTCGGCGTGCAGCCCACAGACGAAGGAGCTGTAAATCTAGAATTGGTCGAGATTCGTCATACCAAGACGTCTCTGTAGTCGCGGTTAGTGTCGTGCGACGATTAACCGTTCAATTGGCGCTGGTTCTATCGGTCAAAGCTTTAGATGGGGAACGGTAGTGAACACTGTTCACAACTCAAGAGAGATGGCGAACACGACCAGAAAGGTTGGATAAAGCCCAAGGTGAATGAAATAATGGTCGCTTCCGCAACAATTCGTTGCACATGCTCAAAGCATAGACATGATTCCAAGCCACCAAAATAAATCTGGCGATTTTGATGGCGTATGCTGCCGCTCGCGCCACCAAGTAAGTACAGGTACATCAATGTACCCCATGCACTTGATGCACCATATCCCCAAGTGTTGTGTGCTGCGTTATAATTACCAGCCACTAATATCTCTCGTCCAACATAACAATGCGGAGAGGATACATTCGACCAAGGCTCCCGCGAGCTGCGCTGCCGCTATAAGGGCGAGCGTAGTAAAACACAACTATAACATTCGATAGCGGAAGACGTAACAATACCGCCTCCCCTTCTTTTCACAGTGTGCATCACTGAGAGAGGTCTATATGCGACTGAGGAAAAGCAGTCCAAACATATGCAGCAACCTCACCAGATGGTACGCTGGGTGTCGAGTTTGCTGCTATCCATGATGGATGAGGAGGAGTACGCTACAAATCCTGGAATTAGTGGGAGAGCGTTGATTCTTGAAGCAGCTATGCCTAAACAATAGCTCCCATATTTTACGCGTTGACGAAGTTCTTCAACCTTCCCAAAGATGCGGTGACAGTTTCATTGTATAATGCATTGGAGGACATTGTAGAATGACTGGCAAATTTATAACCGTAGTTAGCTACTAACACCGACGTGAGTGGCGTAGCTGTTGGGCCACAAAGCACAGTGGCTCACGTTGCGACATCAGTGGTGCAGGTGTCTGATTTGGCATAGTGGGCGAATCCAGAAGAGGGGAGGTAGAGGTGATCACCTTCCCTCTCCCCCAAAGCTTGTCCATATCCCCTCCTTCTCTGTTCAGTGCTTGCCTTCCATCTGCTATCGCTAATCGGGAAAAATTATGGAAATCCTTTTCAGCACACAGTAATAGTATTTATGGTATAGTAGCGTTTTTGTGCCAGTAAAAAACAAGAGAAAAGTAATGACCACACCCTCCTTCTCTGATGTTACTTTAGGTGACCCCGCCACCCCTAAAATGAGTAGCTGGATCTGCCCTTAAGTTGTTGATGGTGACGGATGTGGTACTGAACTCTGACGTCGCCAGCGAATCTGTGCGCGGCGTTTTTTTTTAGACGTTGAAATTTCTTCTGGAGATTAGCCAGGCGAAGAATAATATCTGTTCTTCGCTAGACGCGTCAGTTGAGTCTTCCTCCGACATGGTGTTCTGTGGCATCGGCATCGAAGGCCGAGGTTTCGAGTGTGGTGCTTTGACTGCGGCTCTGTAAGAAAGTGTATCCCATTTGGAAGGCGAGTTTGTTGGAAGCACTGAATTCTTATCCATTGAAGCTATAAGAGCATAGTTGTTGGAAGTAGCCAGCTGGTTTGATGCTTTCTGAAATGATGGCTGTGCTGATTGTCCATCACAATGGCGGCGAGCTTTCTTATTCACAGCACGCTTCGTAAGGTGAAGTGGTCAAGTAATGACAATAGTGTTCATTTTACAGTGGCCACACTGAAACGACGGTGATGGTGTACCTTCCACTGTTTCATATGTACCTAGGCAGTGGCAAGATGATTTCATATGCCTTTGTCTGTAGCATGAGTAACAGTATATGACGAAACGCTTGAACGGCCGTGGTCGCAACACACGCCCGTTATACAGCAGATGGTCTAGGGAAATAGCAGGACCTTGTAAAGTGAAAAACATCACAGCATAACCACAAAGTGGATGATGATGAGTGGGGCGAAGCGTGCATCCGTCCATCCATCCGTGCAGGCGTCTATGCGTCTGATCACGTTCAAGAATTCAGACGGCGCGCGGCTAACACCGACGAAACGCGAGCCAAGGAAGCCGAGCGCAAGAGTCTTCAGACGCCCGCCGCTCTGCTCCGTCAATGCTTTACCAACGATCCGCCACGTTTGGCAACTGTTCAGAAGACTGCGAGAGACACTCGTTGGCAAAATGTGCACTGCAGCCAATCGGGGAGTAGCGCACGCGCGCGCAACCAATCGCAGAGTAGTGGTAGAGTAGCGCCATCTAGAAATTGAGACGAGAAGTGGTCATCTATTTCTTCTTCCTTCTTTTATTTCTCGTCTCTTCTTTGCAGATTCTGCGTGACTAGTCAGATGGTTAGATTACAAGGAGCTTCACCCCTAAAGTATGTGGTGACGGTGGAGGCGTACGGCCAAGAAACAATTCATAGTTTTGGAAAAAACAAAATTTGCCCTAATAAGAAGGAAGTAGACCGTACTCTAGGACGTTTTTTAACTCGGCACTTCACACTCACATTAAAAAGTCGTGGAGAGCACCGTCTCTATGAAGAGAACATCACTGCATACCAGCAATAATTTGCAGCAATTCTTGAAAAACGCAGCTTGTTTTCAGCCGATACGCAGTGCTCTGCTCAAAGTCAAGTGAAGGAAGAAGTTCGAGTCGAGAAGAATTTGAATATGAAGATCAGTAGTGCTCCGCCATCATAACCCCAACAATGATCAACTTTAGGGCATTCGGAGACCCTACGATGCGGTGGTGAGGCTTATCTTGATGGTGCTAACGCGGAATATGCTTACTGAGCAGTAATCGAGTCTCTCAGGACACGAATAAGTTTTACCTTCCATACATCCACTCACTAGAACAGGGACTGGCTTGACAATGGCGATCGAACGAGATTTCCCAGAACACCAATGTAGTTGTTAATCTCAAAATATTTCTTGCACAAAAGATGCACAGAAGAATACTTCAAACCACCAAGCGGCATCTGCAGTGGGCACACATTTAGTTTGAGCACATTTCAAAGTGTTTGAGCAGAGAAAGAGTACTTCTGTTTTAATGAATCGTTGTTCCCTTACACGAATAAAAATATATTTCCTTAGCGGAAAAATTATGACACGACTATTCGTTCTTTGGTGTATAGCTATTCTGAGAATGGTTATTTTTCAATCTGTTTGCGTAATAGGGTAACGTTATTTATTTTATTGAATAAGTAAGTTAATTTCTGCTTGGTCAGCAACATGCACAAACGTATTTTTTCTTTTCGTCCTGCAGAAGCAGAAAATGTTTGGCCTTTCATTAGAAATCTCCAACCATGACAGCAGGAGAATGTCTGTGTATACCTCGTTTCAATGTTTAGTGTTATTGCGATGCACGAACAGCTTCAAGTCAACAAGAATAAACAAGGAAGTTCATCATTGCAAATGCTGAAAGACATGCTGTCGGCAATGCGAGATTTGAAAAAGGACCACGTTTGATGAATATGTTTCAGTTAGAAATAAAATTTGAGCTTATAGCCTGCAGCCTATAAACAACTTTTGCTGCTTTAGAGCTGTATGTCACATGCGGGCAAAGGTTAGACGTAAAGAGATTATTTGAAAGTGCTGCTTAAAAAAGTTTCTTGAAAAGAAAAAAACTAGTCTAAAAGGTACTGACACGTAGAAGCATCCCTGTACAAACAGAGCTGACAGCTGAAATATAACAAGAGTTCACGCGGTGATAGTGTTTTGAAAAACAAGCTCTAATTTGTTATCATCAAAAAAACAATCACTGTGTTATATATACCGGAACATAAGACTTCCGAACCTGTCTAATGGGAACCATTGCTCTGTTATTTCCTCACACGCTACTGCAGTTACAAGTCTAAGACATTGTTGTGAGAGGATATATCTTTTGGTATCGTACAGTCGTTGTAGGTCTCCGCCTGGCCTGAATTTCAAGTTGCTTAAACTGAAAGGCTTCACTGGAGTGTGGTATATTGTTTGAATACATCAACAAACTCTTAATTTTGATAGTTACATGCCTTGCATAACATAAAATGTTCTTCCTTTTATTAGATTAGTACTTTTTTATTGTGAAAACAAGTCCGTAGGCAGAATGCAAGGGGGTCTTTGTGTGTACACATTAAAATCGTTTGGTAAGGCCTTCATTGTGCATGATTGTAGAAGGCAATCAATTTTTTGCCATGTGTACAATGACCCTATTGCTGTACGCTTGACATGGTCGTAGAGATTTCACAAAAGTAGGCTTGCAGTGGGAGAGGGGAGTGTTGCGATTGCAAGGTTTGCAATGTTATTAGGTTTTATCCGCGTGCGGACATCACACCAAATGATCAGTATGAGCCCGCAGCACCGTCCTGGTGTCAGAGCTACGTAGAACACAGGTTTCGTTTGGTTGCGTGCAAGCTCTCGGTACTCCGTAAAATGAAAACAAAACAGTGGAAAAGCGAGAAGAGAGGGATAAACGACTCAATATGGAAACCTAGTTACAGTCTGACATGAAGAAAATGCTAGAGCTCATTGACGATTGCTTTCAAAAACCTAGTTGCTAAAGCTTAAATTGTCTATTGCCAATTTGGCCTTTATGATGACTGTCTGGTTGAAATTATGATACGCATTAACCATTCTTTTTAATAGGTCCCAATTACACAAAAAAACTGCCTACCAGGACGATGACCAATCAATTCTAACGCTGTCGAAGATAAAAAGTTTGCACACTTGCACGGCAATTTCTGTAAGAGGAGGAAGTGCACAACGTCGGGAAGTCAAAAAGAGAACAGGGGCAATTCGCTCCGTTCCTGTTCGGCGAAAAAATATTTGTTACCACTAACGAAACTACATTTAATACTCGGAGGTTATGTCCTGTGGCGTCCTGGATGGATATCAGTTTCTGTTATTGAATATGCATGTGGTAGCTCAAGCTTAATAATGATTCTGTATTCCCGATAACATATCTTGTATATGTAAGGCGTAACTGAATTTACATGTGTTTGAAGTGGTGTTTACTTAGCAGTTAGGCATTGCGTGTGCCTACATCTGATTGCTTCGTGAAAAAGAACTCTGCAACGTTACTACAGCGGTAGGAAGAATTTCTTTTTTATATCAAACGCTTTCTTATTTCGACAAACTAAATGTGCCTTTTGTAGTAAACTGAGCATGTTCTAGTCAAACCAACATCGAGGTGATCACATTTCAGTGAAGGCAAAATACTGGAGGTCTGTGTACAGTGCGATGACACGGCATGTTAAAGAACACCAGGTTACCCTAATTTCTGGAGCCCTCTATCACATCGTCTCTTATAATCATATCTAATATTAGGACTGAAAGCCCCATGTAACATTTGTTATGCATGCACAAGAAGAATATTAATTTCAGTTAGGACATTAACGGTACGGCAGCCAAATTTTGCTGGCCTGGCTTCCCAACATCAAGGACATCGTCATTACGCTGTATAGTGCCACCTGCTAGCTCCATAGTCTACAGGTGACTACATTAATCGAAAGATAGGATTAGACCTGCAATAATGAACCCAGCCTTGTCATTTTATATGCATATATATTGAAGGTCTTCCTGGATTCGGTAGTTTTTAGGTGCTCAACTGAATAAAATGAGTAAACAAAAGGGATATTTTTTTGTCTACGTTGTGGTCGGAGATCGGCCTTCATGAAAGCATAGAGATATGCTGCTACGAAGGTGGGTCCCCGGCCGCACCGTACGTAATCGAACATCGTTTTACAGCCAAAGCTTATATGAGATCACTTTTCGGGTCACGCGCAGTTGTCCGTTGCCGCCACCGGTGTCCGTAATCACATTGCGCGAAATTAAAAAAAAAACCTTGCAGCAATCACGCAGTGGGGCTCGAACCAGGGCCGCTGGGTGCCAGCCCAATATTCTACAACTGAGTTATGCCGGTGCTTCTAATTTGTCAAACTTGCCGTAGACGGGTATGACCTAGCACAAATGGCACAGTGGGGCTCGAACCCGGGTTCGCTTTGTGCCAGCCCAGTATTCTACGACTGAGCTACACTGTTTTTTTGGCTTTATGGGCTGTCTATAGGTGCGTACATCAAACTACAAACACAACGAAAACAAGCAGTAACAGGCCGACAGAAATTAACATTCCTTAAGAACTGCCAAGGGCTCTACCCTCGAAAACCACTCAGGTAAAATATCCTGAGTTTTCTGCAGGTCAACAAACTTGGCCATACATTCACGGAAATACATTCGCGCAGGCCGTGCATAATGATCGCGATAGAAACCCGCTATACGGGCCCGCCATAAACAGTGAAGTCCACATACCATAATCAAATCAAAAGGCAGTCCTTCTTCGTCCACTATTGGCAGAAATCCTATACAATATGAATTCGAAGGTAATTATTTCTATAATGTCCTTTGAAGTACATCGCAAGAATATACTCCCTCCCAATAATGTAAGAAAACATGGTCAATAGGTTCCGGTTTTTCACAGATAAGGCAATTTGTCCCTCAAGGTGAGTAAAACCCACGGTCTGCTTCAAATGTCCTGACAGATAATGTACCTTTGTGCAGCTTGAAAAAGAAAGACTTCGCGGCAGGAGCCACTAGCATTTTCTTCACTCGTATAAGCACATCTTTCCCTTCACCTCCAGCGTACATGGCACGGTACAGGGAGCGCGGTACAGAGCGCTTGAATTGGAGAATAGTCATGCCAAACAAAATCATATAGATGCTGTTGGACCTCTGAGCCATTCTGCTGCGGCGCGGCTCACAACAAGCAAAAACACGTCTTGCCAGATGAAAGGCTTTAATGGAACTAAAGAAAGAAAAAGACAAGGGTGAGCGGGCACTGCCACGAGGCCAAGTGTCAGCTCGTGAGGAGGCTCAAATAATGATGATGACTGCTATTCTGCTGCAATAGATGGATAAAGGAAGTCACAACAGTCTCCCGCGCCGACAGATGACGCTAGGTGGCTTCCAATGGGTAGAGTAGCTGCACAGGACGCTTCACAACAGTGCCGTCGGGCAAGTGTAGAAAGCAAGTCCTCACGATGCCGTCACGTCCACCGATCAGTTCTTCTATGCGAACCAAGGTCCACAGTTGCCTGGGACAATGTTTTTCCCCGAGTATAACTACATTGCCTTCCTTCAATATGTGATTTCTTTTTGCTTGGTTGAATGTGTAATTCCCGAGTTCATTGAGGTACTCCTTTAACCAACGAGACCAGAAAGTTTGCAGATCTCCTTCTCTCTTGCTCCAAAGTTTCTTCAGTTGATCGTTGGTCGACTCGGTTTTTTATTTTGAGGTCGTAAGGTTGTAGCGTTGTCAGTCTTCTTCCAACGAGAAAATCTGCCTGAGATAGGGGGCACGGCTCATCCACATCATTGTACACATAAGTTAAAGGCCGAGAATTTATTACTGCTTCTACTTCCGTTAGTAATGTGACCAACTCTGTCTGATTTACCAAACGTCGACCAAGCACTTTCGTCTGATGTCATTGAAGTCAACGGTATCAAAGTTTCAGACAATGCGAGCATAGGACGAGCGTTTGGCAAACACTACGAGGGACTCATCGCTGCTACGCCCATTGGTTCAGAGGCATTCAAGCAAGAGATCCTTAGCAGAATGCCGAAGTTGTCAGATGACACCATATCAGCTTTAGAGCTATCTATAACGCTAACGAAAGTAGAAAGGGCTATAGATAAATGAATCCTGGTAAATCTCCGGGGCCGGACGGGCTTTGTGCTTCGTTTTATAAGGAGTTTAAAAATGACTTATCCCAAGTACTTGCAGATGTCTTCAATCAAGCTTACAAACTTAATGGCCTCCCTAGGTCCTTTGGTGAAGCACATACAGTTTTGATACCTAAGACAAAACACTCGGAGAAGTTAAAATTAGTTTCTTCGTATAGACATACATCCCTAACTAATTGTGATTACAAAATTTTAATGAAAGTAATAGCACGGCGACTTCAAGGGGTAATCAAAGAATTGGTTGGGCCTCCCCAAACATGCGGAATTATGGGATGCTCCATTGTGACCAATATACACAAGATGCGCTGCGTACTCGAGTGTAGCGATGCCAATCAAGTAGGGGTAGCCATTCTACTGATTGATCTCGAGAAAGCTTTTGCCTGTGTTTCCCCCAACCTTCTGCTTGCCATCCTTGACCATGTCAACATTGGTTTTGTAATCAGAGATGGAGTATCTATGGCATACCAGAACTGCACGACCCGACTGGTAATCAATAAGACGCTAGGAGATACACTTAACATAAAGCGTTCTGTCCGTCAGGGCTGCCCGCTGAGTCCCCTACTTCTCAGTTTATATATAGAATCGTTGTGCTTAGCAATAACTCAAAACAGTTGCATTCGTGGCTTTAAATTACAAGAATCCGAAGACTGAGCTACACTGGTGCCTGAGGCTTGTTGTCAAACTTGCCTTAGGCAGGCTTGATGTCGGGGAAGCAATCGCGTTATTATGACCTATAAAGCGTTTTAAAACAGCAAAAGGACAACCAGTCGTCGCACAATGTGCATAGCATAACGAGTGGGCCACCAATGCTCCAACCCATTACAAAAGCTTGTTCTTGTTCCCCTATTACATGTGGCGCATACCCACTTCCGTCATAATTTTCATCGTCGTCAGCCACTGCATAGACAATTGGCACAAATTTCCTTCCAAATGTTTAGCGGATACCATGCTTCTAAGAACAATGACAAAAAATAGCATAGCGATCACCGGCCTGCTATTCAAGAGTTTATTATTAATGCCCAAGTGGGTACCAAGCAAGCGTGCTTGCAGTAGTTAGCCAATGAGTGTGCCACTCTTCTAACTTTTGCTGTAAGTGCCCTGCACCTAACGCGCAGGTCTGTCGTTTTTTTTCTGTTTCACTCGTCCATTTTACCATATATATATATTATATATAGATATATATATATATAGTATATATATAATATATATATATATATATATATATATATATATATATATATATATATATATATATATATATATATATCTATATATATATATATATATATATATATATATATCTTGTCATGCACCAAGAGCCGTAGAGACAAGACAGGAAAAGCGGCGCAGAAAGACACGAGCGTGTATCTTCAGAACGAGGCGCTACCCACACTTCTTTTTCGTTCTCTTTGCCCTTTTTGGCTCGCTAGGGCTTGCCGGCTCACAACTCTAGGTGGCATTATTCCCCTTCCCATTAGAGCATCGACTCGATGCTCATACACAAGGGGACGGCAGGGCCGATAAGGAGAAAAAAGAGAGAGAAACGGTACCTATAGGGCACGGGGCATATGCAGGTGCAAAAAAAAATTGTCTGAGGTTGGTCATAAGAGAAAAAACCATTAACCGAGTTCACAGTTCGTTCGAGACCTAACGTACAATGTCGAAAAAAAGGAAATGTTTGCTGCCCGGGCACAATAAGACGAGTATCACCGCGTAATATAAGGTTTTAGGCGGACGACATGCACAATCTCTGTTCGTGGTGAGTGGCGTTGGGTCGTTGCCGAGCCTCCGTCTGGAATAACTTCGTAATTGACCTCGTTCAACCACCGTAGTACTTTGTAGGGTCCGAAGTACTTGCTCAGGGTTTTTTTCGCTGAGACCTCGCCGTCTAACAGGAGTCCAAACCCACACTTGGTCGCCGGGTTGGTAGGAGACTTGTAGGTGGTGGATATTGTACCTTCGGGCGTCTTCACATTGCAGCGATCTTATGTGCTAATTGACGTGCTTCCTCTGCACGCTGAATGTAATCGTCGACATCGGGAGTTAGTAGCTCGTGCTGGTCGATGTCACAAGGAATCATAGCGTCTAGCATGGTTTGCACGTCTCTACCGTAAACGAGGCGGAAGGGTGCGAGCCTTGTCGTTTCCTGGGTTGCGGTGTTGTACGCAAACGTTACGTATGGCAGGATTTAGTCCCACGTTTTATGCTGCACATCCACGTACATAGAAATCATGTCCGCCAGCGTTTTGTTCAGCCTTTCTGTTAAGCCGTTACTCTGGGGGTGGTATGCGGTTGTTTTGCAGTGGTTCGTGTAACTGAGCTTGAAGATGTCGTCCAACAGTTTTGCCGTAAACGCTGTCCCTCGGTCAGTGATGATGAATGACGGGGCACCGTGACGAAGCACAATGTGGTGCATGAAAAACTGGGCGACTTCAGATGCTGTACCGCGTGGCAATGGCTTCGTTTCAGCGTAACGCGTCAAGTAATCAGTTGCGACGATGATCCACTTGTTTCTGGAGTGAGACAAAAGAAACGATCCAAGAAGGTCCATCCCAACTTGGTCAAACGGCGTACGCGGTAGATCGATGTGTTGTGAGAGGCCTGCAGGCTTCACAGGTGGTGACTTGCGACGCTGACATTCGCGGCATCCTTTCACGTAGCGTTTGACACAAGCGGCGAGTTTTGGCCAGAAATATAGCTTTAGAGCCCGGTCGAATGTCCGTGAGTATCCCAGGTGGCCGGATGTCGACTCATCGTGGCAGGCTAATAGGATGTCATCACGAAGGTCTTGAGGGACGACTAGAAGATAAAATCTGCTGCCAACACCAGTGTTTTTCTTGTATAATATGTCGTGTCGTAAGCAAAATGACGGCAACGTACGGGAAAGGAGACGAGGAACAGACGCGGTGCTGCCTTCTAAATGATCGATGATGGGTCTTAATTCGGGGTCCGCTCGTTGCTTACTGAGGAGGTGCGCCCCACTGACAGTCCCCAGGAAGGTGCTGTCGTCTTCTACAGCTGTATGGTCGGACTCCAGAGGTGCTCGTGATAGCGTGTCGGCGTCTTCATGCTTTCTACCCGACTTGTATACAATGGTGATATCGAACTCCTGAAGTCGCAGACTCCATCGTGCTAATCGCCCAGAGGGGTCTCGGAGGTTAGCCAACCAACATAAAGCGTGGTGATCACTCACAACTTTGAATGGGCGCCCATATAGATAAGGCCTCAACTTTGTAATCGCCCATATTACCGCGAGACATTTCTTCTCTGACGTTGAATAGTTGGTTTCGGCACGTGATAGAGTGCGGCTCGCGTAGGCAATCACACGTTCAATCCCATCTTGTGTTTGCAGCAGGATACCTCCGAGACCAATGTTGCTTGCGTCTGTGCGCACCTCTGTGTCAGCGTCCCCATCGAAATGACCGAGTACAGGAGGGGAAGACAATCGATGTTGCAGTTCCGAAAAGGCAGTCGCTTGTTCTTCAGTCCACTGAAATGGGGTGTCGTCACGCGTAAGTCTGATGAGAGGCTCCGCAACCTCAGAGAAGTTTTCAATAAAGCGGCGATAGTAGGCGCAGAGCCCCAGAAAATCGCCGAAGACTTTTTTTGTCTGTCGGCGCTGGGAAAGAGGCCACAGCGTCAGTCTTCTCGGGATCGGGCCGACGCCTGCAGCGCTCACAACGTGACCCAGGAACTTCAGTTCATTGTAGCCGAAATGGCACTTCTCTGGCTTGAGGGTAAGATCAGCGGATCGTATGGCTTCAAAAACACTCCGAAGGTGACGAAGGTGCTCGTCAAACGTTTTTGAAAAGACCACGACATCATCTAGATAGACGAGGCAACTTTTCCACTTGAGGTCAGCGAGAACGGTATCAATCATTCGTTGGAATGTGGCTGGAGCGGAACAGAGGCCGAATGGGAGCACTCGGAACTCATACAGGCCGTCAGGAGTTACAAAAGCCGTTTTTTCGCGGTCACGTTCATCGACTTCAATTTGCCAATAACCACTTTTGAGGTCGATTGAGGAAAAGTACTTTGCTCGCCTCAGCCTGTCAAGAGAATCGTCCACTCGAGGCAACGGGTACACGTCTTTCTTTGTGATGTTATACAGCTTCCTATAATCAACACAAAAGCGAAGTGTACCATCCTTTTCTTACAAAGATCACTGGCGATGACCAAGGGCTACTTGATGGCTGTATTATACCGTCTTGAAGCATTTCATTCACTTGCTTTTGAATCGCGCGTCGTTCGGTTGGTGAAATGCGGTAAGGCTGTTGCTGTATAGGGTGCGCGTCGCCGTAAGTGATAATACGGTGTTTGGTAATCGATGTTTGGCGGATTCTCGATGAACGTGCAAAACAGGCGTGGAATTATATTGTAGGCTTATGCCACAGGAGCGAAAGAAAGACACGCCTGAACGATAACCGATGCCAGCCAGGAACGTGAGCAGTGGCTTCACGTGCCACGGCGTAGCGCCTTCTTTATTTTCTTCTGTCGCCATCGCACGCTCTCCGGTTTGCGCGCCGCCCGAACGAGGGCGCTACAGGGCCCCCGTGTAGACTGTAAGTCGGAATGTGACATGCCGTTTGTAGTATTCCAACGGAAGATCAGTCGTAGATGAGAGGCTTTCTAGGGCGGTCTCCAGGTACGCCAGCTTGACTCGGTCCAAGCTGACTGTCTCTTCACGGCCGTTCTGAAGTAGAGTGGCAGTTTTGGGGGTGCGGTGAAGGACGCGGAATGGTCCGTCGTAGGCTGGTGTCAAAGGTGGTCTGACCGCGTCGTGGCGCACGAAAACATGTGTTGCAGTGGCCAGATCAGGGTGGACGAATATCGTCTTGTGTTCGGAAGGTCTGGGTGGAGTGGGCCGGAGGTCTTGAACGCAGTCGAGAAGGCGTTGTAGGAATTGCTGTGGCTGGTCTGGTAGCTTTGTTGACGTGAAGAAGTCTCCCGGAAGCCGTAGAGAAGTGCCATACAACAGCTCTGCTATTGAGCACTGCAGGTCTGCCCGGATGTCAGCTCGTAAACCTAAGAGCACCAGTGGCAAGGCATCAACCCAGGTGGCTCTGTTGAGACGGGTAGTCAAGGCGGTCTTCAGTTGTCGGTGAAGGCGTTCCACCATGCCGTTGGCGCAGGGATGATAAGCCGTGGTACGGCAATGTCTGGCTCCGAGGATGCGATTAAGGCAAGTAAACAGCGAGGACTCAAACTGACGTCCACGGTCTGTTGTCACGGTGCCAAAACAGCCAAAACGGGATACCCACGTAGAAATGAAAACGCGGGAAACTGTCTCGGCTGTGATATCTTGAATTGGAACAGCCTCTGGCCAGCGTGTGAAGCGATCGACCATGGTCAATATATAACGGTACCCCTGAGACACTGGTAGAGGGCCCACAATGTCTAGATGAACATGGTCGAAACGACGGCCGGGTGGAAGGAAAAGTTGGGGCGGCGTCTTAGTATCACGGGAGACCTTCGTCATCTGGCAGGGCAGGCACATGCGCGTCCAAGCGCGCACATCACCGTTGATTCCGGGGCAGACATAGCGCTGGGTGAGAAGATGCTGAGTAGCCCGAATGCCGGGGTGACAGATGTCGTGTAAGGAGTGGAAAACGGTGCGTCGTAATGAAGCGGGAACGAACGGGCGGGGAAGGTCAGCTGAGACATCGCACCACAAGCGCTCAGATGATAATGGATGAGGCACCAGGCGTAGTCGGAGAGAACGGGGGTTCTCCCGAAAAGCGGCAAGCTCTCTATCATCCTGCTGTGCCGAGGAGAATGAGGCCCAGTCGATGGTTGGCGGTGGAGAGTCAACCGCGGCTATACGAGAAAGGGCATCTGTGGCGGTGTTGTCAACTTCTTTCACGTGGCGGATGTCAGTCGTGAACTCCGATATATAAGCCAGATGGCGGAATTCACGGGGCACGTACTTGGAGGAGTTAGTGCGGAAAACATACGCCAGTGGCTTATGGTCAGTCAGCACGTAAAACGAGAATCCTTCCAGGAAATGCGGAAAGTGCCGTATTGCGGCGTAGATGGCTAGCAATTTCCGGCCAAAGACGCTGTAGCGGGTCTCAGCAGGAAGTAGCTTCCGAGAGTAAAACGACAAGGGTCTCCACTCGGAGTTAATGCACTGCTGTAAGACGGCTCCGACGGCCACGCTGGATGCGTCCACCATCAACCAAGTAGGGGCGTTGCTGCGTGGATGAATGAGAAGCCCGGCGTTAGCGACCGCTTGCTTAGCAGCAGCAAAGGCGGCCTGGGCCTCTGACGACCAAGGAATGGCGGAGGACGGGTCGGCGGTCGACCGAAGGAGGTCGGTGAGCGGTCGTAGCAGTTCGGCACAGTGTGGTATGAAGCGCCTGGAAAAATTCACAAGCCCCAGGAATTGGCGTAATTGGCGCAGTGTTGTAGGCTGAGGATAATCCTGAATTGCTTTAACGTGGGACCGGAGAGGGCGTATTCCTTTGGATGATATGTGATGGCCCAAGAACTCGAGCTCAGATGCGCCGAAAGTACACTTAGAGGCGTTCACAACGAGGCCGTACTGCTGAAGACGTTGGAACAGAGCGCGTAGATGGTGCTCATGATCTTCAGGTGTGCGGCTGGCGATGAGGACATCGTCAAGGTACGCAAACACAGTAGGAAGACCCCGTGTGACCTCAGAAATGAACCGCTGGAAAGTTTGAGCCGAATTGCGGAGTCCAAAAGGCATGCGCACGTTATCAAACAACCCAAAGGGCGTCGTGATGGCGGTCTTAAGTATGTCGGCGGGCTCGACAGGAATCTGGTGGTACGCCTTAACAAGGTCCACTTTGCTGAAAATTGTGCAGCCGTCGAGGCGCGATGTAAAATCCTGGATGTGAGGAAGAGGATAGCTGTCGTGGACAGTCTTGGCGTTCAACGCTCGATAGTTCCCACAAGGACGCCAGTCACCAGGATCACGCTTTGGTACCAAATGCAGCGGGGAAGCCCAAGCGCTTGACGACGGGCGGATAATGCCGAGCTGCAGCATGTGGTCAAACTCCCGTTTAGCAATTGCTAGGCGGTCTCCGAACAGGCGGCGTGGTCGAGCGGCTGCCGGTGGACCCCGGGTGACGATGTGGTGTGTCACCGTATGTTTAGGCGGCTGAGTGAGGTTGCACGGTTTAGTTAACTCCGGGAAACTCGCCAACATTTTTTCGAACGGTGAGGAAGGTATCAGCATGCGGATGGCCATTGGAGTGATGTCGGACAGGACTCCTGAGATGGAGAGACGAGTCTTACCATCTATGAGGCGGCGCCGCCGCACGCTGACGTCCAAATCCAAGTATGAGAGGAAGTCCGAGCCGATGATCGGTTGAACCACGTCTGCGATGACGAAAACCCACCGGAAAATGCAGCGAAGGCCGAAGTCGAGGGTGAGAGATCGGAGCCCATACGTTGCTATAGACGAGGCGTTGGCAGCACGAAGCACTTGCCCCTGTGACTTTGAACGATCAGCCTTAGTTGGGGGCACAACGCTAATTTCCGCGCCCGTATCTATAAGGAACCTGGCGCCCGATAGCTGGTCCGTGACCATGAAAAGGCGGCTGGGACGAGAAGGGAGATCACACGCCGCCGTCAGTGGTCCCGGCCGGCGTTTCCCTGCCACGAACATGGGGGTGTACACTTCGTGGCTCGGTGTCGGAAACGCCGGTGGTACCAGCAGAGGGGTGGAGGGCTGGGACTCCGAGCATCTCGTGTGCGTGGAAGAGCTCGATGACCGGAACGAGGTGAACGAGTCTCCTGCAGGGGGTTCCGGAGTGCAGCAATGGAGGCGGCGAGTTCGTCGATGCGGGCTTCAAGGCGCGAAATCGCAGTGTCTTCTGGTGGTAAAACAGCGTTGACAGTTAGGGAGGTCGCTTCATGAACCTGATCGGCGAGCTCCACCAGGTGGTCGAGATTGACGTCGCCGGCCGCCGCGAGGACGAGGCGGATTGGCTGAGAAAGGCGTTGGAGGAAGAGCTCGCGAAACAACGCTGCAAGGAGCTGCTGTAGGCGGACGCGTTCCGAAGGCATGATTCGTTCCAGCACCTTGGTTTTAAGGTGCTGATATGACGTAGTGTCCGAAGGGTTGAAGAGGACGTCGGAGAGCTCGCTGGCAACGTCAGGAGGAAGGACGGAGGCTACGTGGTAGTAGCGTGTCGTTTCCGAGGCGATGCGGTACAGGGAGAATTGCGCCTCGACCTGATGAAACCTCACCTGTGGGTCCTGTGGCCAGAAAGATGGGAGACGCAGTTGCACGGCCGAGACGTCCTGCGGACGTGAGGCTTGTTCGGTTGAGGGTGCATTCGAGTCAGTCATTGTCTTCGTCCGGGTCACCACTTGTAGGCTTATGCCACACGAGCGAAAGAAAGACACGCCTGAACGATAACCGATGCCAGCCAGGAACGTGAGCCGTGGCTTCACGTGCCACGGCGTAGCGCCTTGTTTATTTTCTTCTGTCGCCATCGCGTGCTCTACGGTTTGCGCGCGATGACTATCAACAGGTCGTTAAGCCTTAGTTTGTTTTCGTCAGAAAGCGTTGGATTTATGTCGACGCCCCGGAGAGGTGCTTCGGTATTATCGGTTGCCTCGAAAGCAAAACACTCAGTCACATTACTTACTGGGTAGGCATAGGTGATGACAGTACCAGGGAAAAGGTGTCGGCGCTCGTAGCTGAAGTTCGTAACAAGTACCTCGCAATGGCCATCCTGAAGGTCTACTAAGCTTCGTGCTACGCAGACACTTTGGGAAAAGAGCAGGGATCGATTGCTCTCCGCCACTATTTCACCGTGTGCTGATTTGTTACCAGCCACTTAAACCATAACACTTGAGCGCGGTGGTATCGTCACAGCATCGTCAATTACCCGCCGACATACTCGATCGTGGTCGGGAATATGCTCTGGTGTGGCGCTTTTTGTTGAGAACGTTACGAGGCGTTGTCGAATGTCGATGATAGCACCGTGCTCCCTCCGGAAGTCCATGCCAATGATCAGGTCTCGAGAACACTGACGGAGAACGCTCAAGCTGATAACAAAGGTTGAACCACGAATCTGTATTCGTGCTGTGCAAACGCCGAGTGGCATGACGATTTGCCCACCAGCAGTACGAATTGGCTTGAGGTTACAAGACATCGTCACTTTCTTTAGAAGAGCAGCCTGTTTTTCACCTATTATAGAAAAATCCGCACCCGTGTCAACTAAAGCAGTGACTTTGCCACCGTCGAGCAGCACTGGAATATCTAATGAAACCTTTTCGGAACCAGCTGGTGTCGTCGTTGTCGGGGAATCGTCAGTTTGCGGAAGCGTCGGTAGGAGGCCTTGAGCTTGTCCAGTATGAGCGGCCTCGCCCCCGAAGGTCGCTGTGGTTCGTTTTCCCGGCGCGGATTGGGGGACCGACCCTGCGCCACGCTCGAATAGGTGCGGCGATTAGGATAAAATCGCCGCGGCGACGGGGAGCGTGACTGGTGCAAGGATGACCAAGTTTCGCGCTGTTGAGCCACATACTCTTCAATATCAGGGGGCCGCTGACCGAACCTCGTGTAATATGCGCCGAGCAACATGGATTTCGGGCGCACCATTCCACCGCCACTGCTGTACTATCTCTATCACAAAAGATTAACGAAGCATTAAATAACAACCTCCTTGTAGCAGTAGTTTTTTTTTATTTAAAGAAGGCATTTGATACAGTTGACCATGATATATTACTAATGAAATTAAGACACTACGGTTTACGTGGCAAAATTTTTTACTTATTTTCTAGTTACATGAGCGAACGTCAACAAATGGTGATTATGCATAATCTCACTTCCTCCCTGTTAAATATACACACAGGGGTACCACAAGGCTCCGTCCTTGGACCCTTACTGTTCTCACTGTACGTAAACGACCTACCAAACATATTGACATCGGCAGAGATGCTAATGTACGCTGATGATACAGCAGTTATTGTTACTGCAGACAATATAAGGAATCTCGAGCATAAAAGTAATGTAGAACTAAAAAATGTTTGTCAGTGGTTTATAGCGAATAAACTAACACTGAATGCAAAGAAAACTAAATACACTATTTTCCACTCCCTTTATCGAGATATAAGTAATGAGTTCATTTGCATTACAATAAATAACTGCGTGCTTGAGAAGACGAACGAATTCAAATATCTGGGTGTAATTCTCGATAGCCAGCTAAACTGGCAAAGCCACATTAACTCTGTATGCGCTAAACTGGGATCTGGATGCAGTACATTATTAACCGCTAGAAATTATTTTAAAAGTAGTATTCTCCGCATTCTCTATTTCACATTTTTTCATTGTCACCTCACATATTGCATAGATTCATGGGAATGGACTTTTAAAACATATCTAGAACCCTTACGTATACTACAAAAGCGGGCACTTCGAATAATAAACAATGCTAGATATGATCAACACTGGGCGCCATTGTTTTGTAATATGGAAATCATACCATTCGATAATTTACGACAGCAAAAAATTGCACTTGCAGTCTATAATGTGATTTCTTACAACCTGCCCTTTCATATATCACTAATTTCATCCTCTTGCCGCCTTACCAGACGTGCCACATTACATAATTTCAATCTTCCGCCTACTAACAATGTTTATGGCAAACGATTGCTACAATTTGCTGGAGTAAAGGTCTGGAATGATATACCATACCAAATAAAAGAAAGCAAAAGTTTAGCCTGTGCTCTTAAAAAATACTTTCTGCAGGAAAATGAACAGGTACACTAACACAAACCTCATTGTAATCTCCACTTCGTTATGTATAGATTATATGTCTAACGAAATCATACTTGACATGGTATACGTACCTTTATGTATTTGATGTATTGTATACATGCAATCCGTTGTTTGCATGGAACAATGCTGCAAGATACTGCAAATGACTTATCACAAATATGTTTCCTTCTTATATTTTGTTTCGATTTTTTTCTTGTATGATTGAAGCGTACTTATAAAATATCTGCTTTGTTAACACAATCTGTTCCTTTAAATGCATATTTATTTAGACCCCCTACTAGCCAGTGGCTATGGGTCTAACAAGTGTTGTGTATTTTCATGTAATAAGAGAACTTGAAATAAAATGAAATGAATGAATGAATGAACCTGGGTGGTGGTGAGTTCGTCGAAAATCCGCGTAGTCCAAGTTGCCGGTAAGAACAGTGTCGGTAAAGATGCCCAGCTTCGCCACAGTGGAAGCAGAGAGGACGTCGATCAGGCGCACGCCAGACGTCTGATTTCCGTGAGATCGGGCGAGGTGCGCTGTAATATGGCGCCGCTTGGACCGTCTGCAGCATGGCTGGGGCCACGGTGGGATGCGGGATTGCGGGTGTTACAGGTTGCCGCAAAGCTTGAGCATACGACATGCGGGGGAAGTCACCGGGTGGTTGATAATCCCGCATGCAAGATGGTTCTCTTAAAGCATGCTGGACTTCATCTCGGACAACGCTGGACAACAAAGAGGTAGGGGGCTGCGAGGGCACTGACAGCTTCTGGAGTTCTTCGCGGATGACTGAACGTATGAGCTCTCGGAAAAAATCCATTTGGCCACCGAAAGCTCCAAAGTAGTCCGTAGTTGAAGCATTGACGTGCCGCTCGTATGACGGGGCCCGGTGCCTAAGGGTGCTTTCGATGGTGACAGCTTCCGTGAGAAATTCTGACACAGTCTTGGGTGGACTGCGTACAAGCCCACCGAAAAGTTGCTCTTTCACCCCGCGCATGAGGTACCGTACCTTCTTTTCTTCTGGCGTGCCGGGGTCAGCTCGGTGGAAGAGGCGCGTCATTTCTTCGACATACATCGCAACCCCTTCGTTTGGTAGTTGTATGCGGGACTACAGATCGCGCTCAGCTCTCTCCCGACGGTCAGGGCTTGGATATGTCACAAGAAGTCGGCGTTTGAAGTCTTCCTATGATGTAAGAATACCTGCCCGGTTCACGTACCAGACACGTGCGCCGTCCAAAAGACTGAAATAGACGTGCCGCAGTTTGTCGGCGTCGTCCCACTGGTTGTGCACGGCAACAAACTCGTAATGAACAAGCCAATCTTCCACATCCTCAAGTGCAGTGCCATGAAAAGGATTTGGCGTTCGCGGTGTGAGTAAGGTGCAATGGAGCGGCGTTGTGCCGTTCGTACCGGTTGGGTTGGTGTCGGCATGGCTGGTCGGAGCTGCCATGTTGTTTGCGAGCAGTCCAAACTCAGGGGATTGCCCTCGGATCCTTCTGCTGGCGCGGTGCACAGGAGTGACCACCGGTACGACGCTTGTGTTCCTGCTATGTGGAGGGGTACGGTGCATAGATTACCCAGCACCTCCATCAGTTTGTCACTGTGATGCGGGTTCTTGTTGCTGATTTGTTTTTCTCCCGGGCTGAGCCTCAGAGAGTTTTGTTAATAAGGACAAAGCCGTTCGGTTTCCAAGAAACACACAAAAAGTTTAATTGAAAAGAAAAAAGGCAAAGATTCCTCACAAAACAAAACACTTAATAAACAGTTGACTGGACATGACGAAACACATCTGTAAACACCCAACAAAAACGTTCAAAGTCAGTAACTAAACCTAACGTTCGAAAGGGGCTGAGTGATGGGAGTAGCGCAAGAGTATCGGTGCAGTCTCACCCACAAGTTGGTTTTCGGCGGTGATGAGAAACCGGAACGCCGTGACTCCTGCGTCAATGCGTGGGCTGGACGAGGACGAGGGAACGCTGGCTGCTGGCGACACGTCGAAAAGCCCTACCAAATCGTGATGGTTTCGGCTTGAGGAGCGTGGACACGTCGGAGACGGGAGAACGCAGGCTGGTGGCGACGCGTCCGGGAACTAGGGTCGACCTAGTCAAGCAGCTGGGCGCACAGCTCGGGCCCGGAGCCCGACGGCTGTAGCTCGCCTGCCGGAACCAAAGTCCGCAGGCCCTGGAAAGGAGTTCAGGACCGGATGGCCACGGTCCTTTGGAGCGGGAACCCGACAGCAGGAGGCCCCGGCCGGTGGAAGTCCTGTAGGCTCGGGTCCGGAACCCAACGGCCCATCTTCAGCGCCCGGTCCGGTGACGACCTTCCGCTTGCACTGCCTGCCTCGAATTCCCCTTGCTCTGGTCTCCCCAGGCTCCTGCTTCAGCTCTGGCCCACTTGTCTCGTTCTCATTGGAGATACTACTGTTTCGTGGTGTCAAGCCATTGGGCCTTGAAATCTCCGTGTTCGCTGCCCATTGGATGTTTTACCTTTTGTTTACTTCACGTCCTGCCACGCATCCTCGTGCTTGACGCTCTTTAACGTCGTCATTCTTGTTTAAGCAGCACCGCACGTGCACTCTGGTATTTCTCCTTTTGTTTTTTTTTTTTTTTTTTTCCGTGACGCGCACTTTTCGAAGGCGCGCACTTTGAACGCGCACCACACATCACATACGCCCCCCTTTTATTCAAGTTTTTTTTTTTTTTTTTTAGAAAAAAAAACTGCCGATGAGTGCGCGTTCTGCACTACGTCACAATTAAACCACATATTTGTACCACGCAGTTCAACACATCACCGGGCTACAGTTCGCTACATCGTCCAAATGTCCACACTTAAACTTTAGATTCACCCAATTGCATTTAAAAGTTCTGAAACCCGGAATAAACCTTTTTACTACAAAATCGACTATGGACAAAGCTACTTGTGTCCGCATCTAAAAGTCGAAGTCCAGAAAGAGCTACCGGTTTTCTAACCCTACACTCAGGTTATCGCGTCCCAAACCAGACGCACTGCCCTTCTCGCACGTTTCGAAAGTAACTGTGGCAAACATGCTTTTATGCACTTTCGCTGAAACGCGTGTCTGCGCCCCCGCCGGCCACATGAACGCTTACCGGTCACAGAGGAACAGGGCGCGGTCTCGAGCCGTCGGCGTCGAC
Organism: Rhipicephalus microplus; assembly: GCF_013339725.1. Lineage (NCBI taxonomy): Eukaryota > Metazoa > Arthropoda > Arachnida > Ixodida > Ixodidae > Rhipicephalus > Rhipicephalus microplus. The sequence goes on along the minus strand of NW_023612141.1, from coordinate 45,053 downwards.
ACGAAACGCACTGAGACACGAATGTCCAAATGCCACAATCTCTCACACAAATGCTTTCTTTTAGTTCACCATCTAATGAACCCAAGCTCGGGGTGCCCTCAGCAAGCCCAAACGCTCCGACAAGCGTGTGAGGTTCCTGGATTCTTGAGAAGGGATGCCGTTGTGCTCGGTCATTATACAGCTCATCTTGAGTGGACTTAATTATAGGTTCAAAACCAATCACGTTCTCAGGTTCAAGACCCTGTCTGGCATTCTCCATACCTACTATCGAGCCCACCTCCGATTCGATACTGTTTATTTTGAAGAGTGCTTCAGCACTCCCATCGTGTTTTCTCGGACAAATAGCAGTTACGCTATCCTGTGAACTAGAATCCCCTCTCTCTCTGAGTGAGATATACGTATGGTCTAGGACCATTGACGTGGTGCCTGCTGCTACCTCTGTCGGTAGAAAACAATCAGTGGCCACTATATCAGAGCCTTCATGGCATTCGCTGCCATCTTCCCAATGACGTTCTAGCGCTCCTTCCATGGAGCTATTGAGAGGTAGCCCTACCCCTTCCCGAAATGTGCTCGGCCTCTGAGACGTTCTGATACACACCTCATTCTGAATGGAGCTTCTTGTTCCCTGCTATCGAAGCTTTGCTCCACAACATTTTCCACAGCTTCTAGGTCGCCCATATCCAGGCGCTCTTCTTCATAGGTGCTTGGCCTCTCAGAGGTCCCCAAGCAGCTAACGGAAGTAATATGTTCCCAGCCAGAGAAGCTTTCCGTCGCTTCAACAAACTCCTCATGACTCCTGCCTTCTTGGCTGTCCACCTCTCTGCCTTCCTCTATCTGAGCTTCTCGCTCCGAAGTAAGGCTGTCGCGAGGCTCGAGGCCAACCTTGCAGGAATCGACTTCCCTCCAGCAAACGCTGCTATCGGAGCAAACATTCACCGCTTGCTCGACCTTCTGCATCGCCAGCTGCCCCCTTTTCGCCATCGCAAGCTCGAGTCGCCGCTCGAAGTCCACCCTCTCTAATTGGAGCTGCTGCTTCAGTATGCGTGTCTGACGCTCTAGCAACACTTTATTTTCACGCGTTACGCGCTCTAGCTCCTCCTTCTTAGCTCTAAGCACCAATTCAAGCTTTTCCTTCGCCGCCTTTCGTTCTGCAGCCCGTTGCTCACGCTCCCTCTCCATCCGCTCCTCGTACCATACTCTAAACTCCGCTCCCGTCAGTCCCATTTTATCCGCCAACTCAATTAACTCCCACGTGTTCGTCATCGTGTTAACCGCGTCAAAAAATCTACTGGAAAAACAAACGACTTTGTCCTGTCGCTGCGGACGCCAATTTGTGATGCAGGGTTCTTGTTGCTGATTTGTTTTTCTCCCGGGCTGAGCCTCAGAGAGTTTTGTTAATAAGGACAAAGCCGTTCGGTTTCCAAGAAACACACAAAAAGTTTAATTGAAAAGAAAAAAGGCAAAGATTCCTCACAAAACAAAACACTTAATAAACAGTTGACTGGACATGACGAAACACATCTGTAAACACCCAACAAAAACGTTCAAAGTCAGTAACTAAACCTAACGTTCGAAAGGGGCTGAGTGATGGGAGTAGCGCAAGAGTATCGGTGCAGTCTCACCCACAAGTTGGTTTTCGGCGGTGATGAGAAACCGGAACGCCGTGACTCCTGCGTCAATGCGTGGGCTGGACGAGGACGAGGGAACGCTGGCTGCTGGCGACACGTCGAAAAGCCCTACCAAATCGTGATGGTTTCGGCTTGAGGAGCGTGGACACGTCGGAGACGGGAGAACGCAGGCTGGTGGCGACGCGTCCGGGAACTAGGGTCGACCTAGTCAAGCAGCTGGGCGCACAGCTCGGGCCCGGAGCCCGACGGCTGTAGCTCGCCTGCCGGAACCAAAGTCCGCAGGCCCTGGAAAGGAGTTCAGGACCGGATGGCCACGGTCCTTTGGAGCGGGAACCCGACAGCAGGAGGCCCCGGCCGGTGGAAGTCCTGTAGGCTCGGGTCCGGAACCCAACGGCCCATCTTCAGCGCCCGGTCCGGTGACGACCTTCCGCTTGCACTGCCTGCCTCGAATTCCCCTTGCTCTGGTCTCCCCAGGCTCCTGCTTCAGCTCTGGCCCACTTGTCTCGTTCTCATTGGAGATACTACTGTTTCGTGGTGTCAAGCCATTGGGCCTTGAAATCTCCGTGTTCGCTGCCCATTGGATGTTTTACCTTTTGTTTACTTCACGTCCTGCCACGCATCCTCGTGCTTGACGCTCTTTAACGTCGTCATTCTTGTTTAAGCAGCACCGCACGTGCACTCTGGTATTTCTCCTTTTTTTTTTTTTTTTTTTTTTTTCCGTGACGCGCACTTTTCGAAGGCGCGCACTTTGAACGCGCACCACACATCACAGTCACGTACCAAGAGCCGTAGAGAAGGGACAGGAACAGCGGGGCAGAAAGGCACGAGCGTGTATCTTCGAAACGAGGCGCTAACCACACTTCTTGGTTCTCCTTGCCCTTTTTGGCTCGCTAGGGCTTGCCGGCTCACAACTCTAGGTGGCATTATATATATATATATATATATATATATATATATATATATATATATATATATATATATATATATATATATATATATATATATATATATATATATATATATATATATATATATATATATATATACAGTGTGTGTGTGTGTGTCTTTTGTAAAGATCGGCGCATTTGCTACAATCACTATTTTTGTCTGAGCTCTTGGCATTGCAAGTATACTTTGTTTATTATGCCGAGCACTAACATTGCCTCAATTACACTAAATATAAGTGAGACACTTGGGGATAATTACGCATTGATATGATAAACATTTCATTAAAACATTTTTACCTATTGTGTATACCTACCAACGATTTGCCTCTGCACAAATGGAGCTCTCATGTTTGCTTCCAGAACTCGCATAACACAAGGACAATCATGAATATATCATTTTTATTAACAATTGTTCTGATCTTCATTCAGAGGTAAGGAAAAAGTATCTTTTATTCTTTGGAAGCGGCGTCGTTATGTTGCAAACCACTTTGTGACATGGTACTTTTACAAGCATTTATCCAACCACATAAAGTGAGCGTATGGCTATAAGTACTAGCAGTGGTACATATCAAAACTATTGCTGATGGATCATTCATTCAGTGAGTTAACTTTCGTTCGAAAGCTTCTGGATATATATATTAAGGCGAGTCTGCGAAGTGAATGATGATGGTGGAGCGACGCAATATGCTTGAGATCGTGAACCGTTGCCTTCTATCCTAGCCTTTTATTTGGTTCTGCTTAACCTATTGGTCTGTGATGTGCTTCGATTGATGCGTAGCTTATTGGCGGTGATTTAGTGTGTTTTGGAATTTCCTGTTTTTAATATATGCGCTCTACATACGCTCTGTAGATGATATTGTGCACACATGTATTGCACATGCACTTTGATTGTACACGGCGGTGGTAGGAAGCTTCGCTCCTAATTAATTAAAAAAGCATTGACTATTGCCTGTTTAGTTCATATCATTTTTGGTATTGAGATCACTCTGCGACGCTGGACTATGCAAGCATGTAGATACAAACAAAATTTGAAAGAATTCGTTTCAGTAGTTTAAGAATTCTATCGCGTTTAAGCCTAAAACATTTTGCTTGTTCGTCAAAAGTGGAAGTTTATAAAATTACCCATAACCAGCCATGGTAGTTTAGTGACTAAGGTATTTGTGTGCTCACCCACCGTTTGCGGGATCGATACTTCATCGTGATGACCGCATTTTTGATGGAGGGAGAAATGCTTTAGACCAACCAATGTGCTTAGGTTCTCGTTAAAGAACCCCAGGGGATCAGAATCGCCGGAACCATCCACTACGACGTCTCTCGTATCATGTGGTGCTTTAGGGACGCCAAATCCGAACAAATAACTATATTATCTAAAATCATCATTTTAGTTTTTTAAATGCGGCACGGATCCGGCCAACTTACCATCAATCACCGGGTTCTTCACCTTCTTAAGTCCAGAAAACTGTTTTTTTTTTCGCGTAGGCGCTGGTTGGGACTACTTTCTGTTTGTCTCACGTAGTAACGATGGTAGGACGGCGAGTAGTGGGGGAGTGTGAAACTGCAAAGCCAATACACTATTGCCCTTGATGTATATCCTGGCAACATCGCTCCCTCGTCTATGCCTCGTTTGCTTAAGAGCGCAACGTGTTTAGCTTAACACACGTATAACCCAGACACCCACAAAGGCGTGGTGTGTGTGTGTGTCTGTTTTATACGTGTGTAGCGCAGTTATTCCCTGTGTGTTGATATGCATTTACTCGCGCAACAAAAAGTTCTTAAATACAGGTTTTCCTGCTCACTTTGATCCAAGTGCCAGCTTAGATAATCCATACGCCATTGAAAGAATCTGAGCGTCAAGCTATTTAAACCATCTGCCAAATATTTAATTCAAGCATCAGCATATTTAATGCAAGCGCCAACTCAATGGCACCACGTGCCTGTGAGTTTATTACGAGTGTCATCATGTTCAATTCAATCGCCAACGGCTCTAATTCAGCTGTAATTCAGTTTATTTTATGTACTAAAAACAAAAAACAGGCCGTAAAAACAGCATTACAATTTAAATGCAATTCCTACAGTATATAATAGTCCCAAAGTGTAACAAGCCATTATTAATTGTATTTGCCGCAAGTATTTGTGAAAAAAAATATACTGGCGTTACTCGCTTGAGCCATCTTTGTACTTTGCTATGTACAAAGTTTGTAGATGAATGCTTAGCACTGGTGAAATCTTTTTATTGGCAATGGGAAAAAAAGCAGGAACATTTCAACCAATATTTTGTGTTAATCACTAAAGCTCATAATTGGATTTGTACAGCATTACACGACCGGGAAAGGTCACGTAATGCGAAGAAAATATTATGGGTATTGGATTGGCAGAACTCATACGAAGATATGAAAAAGTTGGCCGTGGACAGCGACGGGTCAAAAGCAGACACACAGTCAAGAAATTCGCAGGCCTTCATAGGGCAGAGCGAAATAAAAATACTTCAAAGACATTTACGACCTGCAATGCACCTAAGACATAAACTCATGATCCCAAGGTGCACGGATAACGAAAGTGATATTTTACATTCAGATGAGCTGTTATCTTTTTATTCAAACAAAATTATGTGTATTCGATGAAACACACGTGTTTCAAACAAACACGCTTCAGCAACATTATAACGTCGTTTGTTACATAAAAAGAGTAGTATCTCCTTTGGTGCTTTTATTAAAACCTAATTCCATCTTAGCCCAAATAATTGAGAGCTCAGTTTTTTAATGGTTATTCCTGATTTAAAGGGCTCCTTTTAAAATGTTTATACCTGCTAGCTGAAGTGTAATAAACTTGTGAATAAGGTACGATACTGCATAGCTTTTATCTCTTGGGATTTGTAAGTTTGACTGGAGGTTGTCAAGTTTGAGGTTGTCAAAGTCGTAAACTGCTACGCTAAAAAGCTGTACCACTGATTTTAGTAATTTATTCGCCGTGTCCTGGTGGTACCCCTTTAACCTAACATCAACGAACGTACTGTCTGGTCAATGTACCATTTGTGACGATATGAGCATTCGATCAAGTAGACTACATTCAGACTATATTGCAGGTTAAGATGAGTTTGTGTTACGTGCATAATAAATAGGTCTTTTCAACTGTAACGTTATCTTGACGACGTTTGCATGTATTACATCTTGGACGAGAATGAGGTGTAATCTGGGTAGTTGAATGAGAGCGTACTTTAGTAGGCGCTAGCATCCCTATTGCGGTGACAATCGGCGTTTGGCACTTCGGGAAACGCCTGTATAAGGCGCTTGTTGTTAGTTAATAGTGCACATTACTTGTGAAGGATATTATGTTTGCAAGCGCATTTAAATAATTGATTAAGAATGCCAGTGACTGTTTTAGCTGTGCTACGGTGGCACTTTTAAGTCGCGTTGACTTCCTGTTTAAGCTACGCGCTTCGTTGTAGACCTTCTTTAGGGCGCCGTACGGGTAATTTCTTTCAGCTTCTTGTTCTCTTGAGCGGTGAGAGTGGACGCCGTTGTCACTACAGATACTTCTGATACGCTGCACTTCCCTAACCAATATACAATTTTTGAGGGTCATGGGTGGTGACTAGTAGAATCTAGGTGTTAATGGCTGTCAGTCAGATTTTGTTGCAGCGTCGTCTTTGATTTTCCCTTTTCAATAAATATTGTCGTGTCTAGGTAGGCAATTTCACTGGATAAATGATTCATAGCGAATTTAATAACAGATAGAAACTTGTTACAGTGGGGATTGAATGTGTTTACTGCTCCTGTGTCATGTCGTGGAGACATTTCGACCTTTCTCCGGAACATAATATTTGAAGAAGCGTGGCACCAGTTACAAAGTTGTAAGGCATTATAGGCGATTCGTTGATGCTGAGGCAGGCGACGATGAAGAATCATTCCTGAGGTTTTTGTAGAAGGTCGGAGCATTCAACGACCTACTCCACACGCAATTCGCAATACGTGACGCCTGGTTGTTACTTGAAAGCTGTGAAATGCATTAGGATAAACGGTGAATGCATTTACTTGCCCGAAAAGGCACTTGCATAGGGTCAGTTTACAGCGAACCGGCGTAGCTTATTGATAAGGAACATGAAGTTACCTCAAAATAAGCAGAACTCCAAGCCTTCCCAACCATGAAGGTACACAGCCAATTATTGTTACTACCTCGAAAAAACTCCTATATATTTTTAAGTACTGTTTTGCTGGTCTCGTGTCACGTTCCCAGTGAAATCCTGCCATTCGAAAGCAACGTATAGTGAACAAGCAAGTGGTTAAAATCCTGTCAAATCGTAATCTATCGTCATTTTCAATTGCTATTTAGAACCAAAAGTAAAAAAAATAAAAATGGCATAAAGCAATGTAGTATATAATCAGCTGCCCCGCCGAAGACCCTGGTTCAAACAGAATTTTACGTTAGGCTTTTTATGCATATGGTTTTTTTTCCTTATTTTGTAAGACCTTCGTCGCAAACACCGGCAAAGCTACAGAATTACAGCGCCAAAATTGGTAATTAGTGTGACTTTATGAAGCTTTCGGTGTTTAAATAGTTATTCCTGGAGAGCGCTAAAGTATCAATACTGCACAAATACAACGGTTTTACAGCGAAAGCTGTTGTGAGATCTCAAGAAGGGTTTACTCTGGCATCATACTTGTCCACTACCGCTGATGCCCGAAACCCCTATCACACGAAATCAGAAACAAACTGTATGATTAAAAAATACCGATGACAAAATGGAAATCAAACCCAGCTCCTCTGCGCTGCCGCACCACGGAGTTAAACCGGTGCTTGAAACTGGCTCTGCGTTGACTCCATTCATGTTGGATAAGGAATCACTTTAACGTGCGTAATAAGACGTTTCAGAACAGCGTAGTAACAAACACGTGTCCCACAATGCAAACTTCGTGAAGAGTGGGTCGCTGAGTACTCCAGCCTTTACAAAAGATTCAGGCTTAATTTTTTATTGTCGTCAATGACAGCATGAACAAAGAGCATACGATTCCCTAGAAGTTTGCATACCGGTTATTAGGCATTTATGAAAAATGAGTAATAGTGGCCTTGGAGACGCTTCCCCAATAGACGCAAAAATTTAAAAATTTTGATGGCTGTAACATAGCAGGTACCATGCATGTGCGTTTTCATTTGTTGCTCCAAGAGCCGTTAACAAAGGCTCTAAAATGCCGCTCCTCCAGGTTTAGCTTTATCAGTGCTGCGTGCTTCGTTACGGCCTGCTGTTTTTTCCCTATAGGGTGCCACTTGCTGCGTGGAATCTTGAACACGCAGCAAATTTACTTTTTTGTGTGTTTTGGTAAATTCAGCCACCCCTGGAAAGTTCTGTGAAAAATTGAATGAATGAATTCGGCATTTCGCCCGACAGCACCCGTTGAACGCCGAAGTAACATCCGCGATAAATTCCTGCCGACTACTCTGGCAGCCGAGCTGGGAGTGAAAATGGCAGTTAAAAACAGTTTCAGTTGACAAGACCACAGTGAATGTACGTACCCACTCTGTCCGAAAGGACAGAGTGGGTACGTAGAAACTGCTGTTGTACTTAGTCGACACAACGAAGGGCCGATCGTCTATCTCTCACACCATTATGGCACCACAGGATCTTACAATTTGGGACCTTGTCATTACGTCAAGGAATGATATCGTCGCTTCAATAAAGTGTGCCTATCACGGAGTGTGCGTAACCCCACGTCAGTCGAAGAAAACTTGTGGAAAGGTGCGGGGATTGTAGGAAGATGCAGTCGACTGTGAACATCAAAGTATTTTGTCATACGTTGATCCGTTATGTGTTGAAAGTAACTGAGTTCTCGCTCGTATAACATAATGTGTCTCTAATTGACAAGCTTTGAACTCCGGGTCTTCGTCAATCATGTTGATAATTATTTCGGTTGAACATTCTAAAACCACGATACGACTACGGAAGACGACGTAGCAGAGAACTAGGGGCAGTTCTGCCACCTGGAGCTCTTCAACAGCACAGACGAATTCAAGCACGCTGGCCTTCTATCATTTTAGTGCAACAGCTTTAAAAAAATCATCTTTCGCTAAAACTCCGGCGTCAGCGTCGTTGGTTCTTATTGAAAAAAGTCATCATCTTCTAGGGGACCAAAATTTCAGGTCGTATTAGGGATCGAACTAAGACCACCTGAATAGCAAGCAGGTGTTCTCCCATAGAACCGCACTAATTGTTCAACCTGCTCAAGAAAAAAAAACACTCCATGAATTTTATGGAGTGAGATAAAGCCTTCTAAACGCACTATATATTCCATGTCAGAAAAACGAAATCGCAAAAGCTGTAAAAAAAAATGGCCCCGTATGTGCATGTAATCTGCAAATGTCGTCGGAAGACGATAGTATTGCGTGTGGTGAGAGTAAACAAAACTTTTATTTGATGTTCTACGCCAGAAAATTGGTGAATGGTATTTTGGAGGCGCTGCGTTAGAGTGCCTCGAGCGTGCAGCGGAGGTGAATAAACGCATGAAGTCACGTTACACGTGAGACATGAGCGCCATCTGGCAGTCTTTTTTTTTTTGAAAAACGAAGCGCATGGCTTTGAGACGCGTGTGCGCGCCTGTCTCAGAGGTTATAAGGTGTAGAACACAAAGCGACGGGTAGGTGCCACCACCGTCTCGTGTTAGCAAAGCGTTGGAAACACTCGCCTTTTCATGCAAGCGTTGCGTAGTCAGTGCAGCGTGACAAGTGATACGGTTCTTAAAATTACTTATGTATGCCTTTTCCAGTAAAAGATGCACATGCAAGGTATACACGTGTTATGGTGCTCCACACATGCGCAATAATTGCTTTTATTTGACAATTGCACAATTGTTAAAGCTGAACCTTGAGCAATATTGGTGAGTGCTGCGGATGCGGTCGGCCCTTTCACGTACCTAATGCCGTTAGAAGTGGACAAACAGAAAAATGTACAGACAGACAGACCACAATTTTTGCGTCGAAGGTCCCCAAGAAAGACTATCGTTTTTTTAAAAAACTCAGCAGATCCCATGTACCTGGGAATCAACTTTATGCGAAGCACGTGCAGCGAAGGTGACCGTGGTGCGTTTTTTTTATTGAGCGACACGTCATGAAATGACGCTAAATATATGCAGAAATGTTGCATGTGAGACGCATGTTGAAGAGTTGCACATCTTTATATAACAAGTTTTCCACTTGCCCAACGATGTAAGCTGGAAATGCGTTTTAGCAAGACCAGAAGAAGCTGATATGAAGCGCTGATGCTCGCGAAGATGCTGGCCCTGGACACTGCTACAAAAATCAACCCATGCGCACGGCACCTAACCACAATTGACGTTAAGCCGACGTGACGGCTGTATGAAAGAAGTACATATGTAATGTTTATAAATTGGGTAGGCAGCACTGAAACCACTATTGACGTTTCACGAAGATTGGCGTCTATTTGAAAAATACTTCCGAGACCAGGCGTCGCTCTGTGGTAGAATGCCTGACTGCCACGCAGAATGCTTGGGTTCGAATCTTGCTGTGACCCTGACGTTTATTATTTGCATTCGTCGGGTGGCCAACGCTGCCTATGTCAGGTTTTTGTTAACGCTGACATCTCTCCTATGCCTTCGTTGAGGACGCTACCGATGTCAGGTATTGCTTAAGGCTCACGCGTTAAAACTGCCCACGTGTGTTCTCGTCTTTCCTGGTTAGATACTAAGTGTCAATCACCTGTGGCACATACCCGTTTATCAGCGGCACATAGCCACCCATGAGTATGTGCCACTGTCTGGCGGGAAGTGTTTGACGACGTACGCGATGGGATTGTAACATTATTCATGTCTTGACCAGCACATCATATTCGTCAAACCATCTTACCCTCCTATGCTACTTTTGGTTCACGACAAGTCAAGGGGGTGACCACGAGAACACCCAAATGTAAGCGGCTAGATCGATATCTAGATAGATAGATACGCTCAAAGTCGGCAAAGTTCGCTAAGAAATGCTGCACATTAAAAAAAAAACGCCTGGCCTGCGCGAATTGAGCAGAACAGTCACAGCGAAAGCTAGAAGAGCGGCCTTTCAGGGCCTTTGGGTTACTACTGCAGGCACACTCGCTTGGTACCCACTAAGGCATTAATAATAAACTTTTAGTAGTAGGCCGGCATTCGGTATGACATTTCTCGTTATTTTTTTGTGAGACGTGGTATCCGCTAAACACTTGCAAAGAATTCTGTGCCAATTGTTCATGCAGTGGATGACGATGATGAGGAAATGTGGCCCAAGTGGGTGTTCGCCACAGTTAACAAGGGAACAAGAACAAGCTTTTATAATGCGTTGGAAAATCGGACGACCCACTCGTTACGCTTTTCGCATTGTGCGACGAATGGTTGCTCTTTCGCTGTTTTAAAACGCTTTATGTATTGTACTAACACGATTGCTTTCATGACGTCAAGCCTGCCTAAGGCATGTTTGCCAGCAAATCCCCAGCACCGGAGCATCTCAGTGGTATAATGCTGGGCTAGCACGCAGTGGACAAGGGCTCGAGGCCCGTTAGGTTATTAGGTAGGTTTTCTTCCCAATTTTGCGCAATGTGGTTACGGACACCAGCGGTGGCGGTGGACAACTGCACGTGACCCAAGTTGTGATCTCATAACAGCTTTCACTGTAAAATTAGCCTGAGCTTCACCTCGAAGAGTTGGGCACGACTGCGTAATTGGGCCACCAGTGCATCGCCTTTTTAATCGCTAACCTTCATCCACTCTCAGGGTGTGACTGAACCGTTCTGTAAGGAAACGAATTACTATGCTCGTAACAATAACCGTTTCGATGTATAATAGACGTTTCTTACAGGTGCCATCTGCGCATGCGCACCAGGAACGCTTCAACGGTGCCACCCCAAAACATTTTTGGTGGCTCGTGGCCTCCGAAATCTGTCGGCGCACCATTTCGGAGGCAATGGGTGCAAAGGAATGCACAAGCTCACACGCTGTCGCGTTGACCAGAAAGCCACCAAATTTCCTTTTGGCTCTCCCCGCTAAGGGTGCTGGAGCTGTTGTGAAAAAGGTCAATTGAATGCTTATGGCGCGCAGAGATGTTAAGCGCCTAAGGTAAGTTTGTTTCCTTTGCGAATCAGCGAAGGGCCCTGCGTGCGCAGACCAAACTACGCAGCGCTTCTTTTATCGATGGTTCAGCTGCCGGTGATGATTAAATTCATTTGAGCCATTCATAATGAGTTGGCTTTTAAAAAATGCTGTCATTGCTCAATTCATATACTCTGAATGACACGATTTTAAGGTTCTGTCACGCAACATAAGAATCGTTTAAGATTTCATTAACCATTCTCGATGTTGTTGAGCATGTTACATAGAGTAAGCAAAATAAATTTTTGGTAGCTTTTACTTTCATTAAACTAACCAGCTGCATAATGTGCAAATGAACGTATAGGAGACGTTTATCGCGCTATTACGTGCAACAATATAACCGACATAATGATTGGAACAAATAAAATAACGAGAAGACAACTTGCCACCTGCAGCGTCTGAAAATACAACCTTTGAATTGCTGGTGGGCCTACAACAGTAACACAATACAATTAAAGTCATTTATATTTTCCTGGGGATCACATGTTGCTTCTGGTCTATAATATACAGCGAGTGTAAGTCACTGCAAAGTGTTTATGTAGGTACCCTTTGGGTGAGCAACGTTTCGATGGGAGCTTGCTTCGCCGGGATGTATAAAATGGCAGAACGCAAGTAGTGCATTTCCACACAACTTATTTTGGTTTTGTGGTTGTCGTCATCGCAACATCTGCAACTTGCTGCCTATGTGCTTTTTACAGGCTTCTTCCCATTTTTTTCTGCATTTGAATAAACAAGAAGCATGCTTTTAGGGGCGAAGCTCCTTACGCCGTAGGTCGTTCCTTATTCCGTAGCTGTAACGTAGCCAGCTCAGTTTAGGAGTTGCTCAATAAATGACATTACGTGTATATGTATAATGTTACGTGTATATGTATAATGTAACTTTATATAACTGTATGGCATTAGTGGCTTTCACAGCATATTCATGGAGTGAACGATGATGAGTGAAGCGAAGCGTTTAACCATTCGTTCGTGCGTCCGTCAGTCCATTCATTCGTCTCACCCGTCCCACCCGTCCGTCCTTCCATCTGTGCTTACGTCCATCCGTTAGTGCTTCCGTCTTTCAGTGCGTCCATGCTTCTGTTCGTCCATCTATCTTTGAGTCCGTTCGTGCGTCCATTCATCTGTCAGTCAGTTCATGCTTCCGTCCATCCATCTGTTTGCCCGTGTTTCTGTCCGTCTATCTACCCGTACTTGCGTAAATCTGTGTGTCTTTCTGTCTTTCCGTGCGCCCTTGCGTGTTTCTGTCTGTTCATTTGTCCATGCGTGAGTTCCTCCATACTTACGTTTGTGCTTTCGTCGACCTTCTTGTCCGTCCGAGTGTCAGTTCATGCGTACGTTCGTTCGTTCAATCGTGCTTCTGTCTGTACGTTCATGCCTCTGTCCATCTGTCCGTCCGCGGACGGACAGACGTACTCACGAACGGACGGAGCCAAGGACGGACGACCGCATCGTCCCACTTATGATCATTCACTTCGTCAATATGCTGTGATTTTTTTTCGTTTAGATAACACAAAGCACCCATAAATATTGTGTGACATAAGAGGATGCATCGGCGCTGCAAAAACATATATCTAAAGAGATTGTTTTGTTTTTCTAGTACAAATGTCTTGGCATCGGAAAAATATCCAGAAACGCGTATCGTTTATAACCTTAAGGAATGCGAGAAATTCGTGAGTATAAACGTGAACTTTGAAGCACCTTTGTTTAAGCTGGCTGAATATCTTTTGCACTTTAGCAACGTTATACGACACTTGGAAAACTTGCTCTAAATTCTTAGGGAGAAGTCCGAAACATCAACGCCCATGCCTTAAAACATATTACAGTAATAATCGCTACAAAATAATAACAGCATTACTCAAAGGACATTCTAAGTTGTGGTCATAGCCTGTTTTTCATGAACATTATTTTCAGGCCTACTTTTATTAAATCTCGCTCATTTTTGCGTTTTTAGGTGAAATAACACAGCTTAGTTCCTCGTGTGTGCCAATTTTTTTTGAACAAATCTTGTGAAATAGGTATAGAAGTTTCAAATTGGTACAGTTTTTTATGCTTGACTCTGGTATTGACTTGTTGTGTTCAACAAATTTAAAAGAAAATTTTCTGGCTGATCAGACAGCCATGAGATGCTCCTGCGAAGTTTTTTATTATTCCTAATTTAGTAGTGAACACACGAAGATTGAACTATATAATAATGTAGAATATAAATGAAGTCAATAGATAAGAAATAATTATTTCTTCTTTTATTTCATTTGCTGCCTTCCGCACACGTTTTTGTAATAAAAAAGCACATGTTTATGTCATCCGCAGTGTCTTCTGTTGTGGATACTGATAAGAATTTGTACAAAACTATGGAAATCCCCGTCAATGAAATGACGTGTAGGAAACAAATTTACAATAATAAGAGAATGATCCATAAAAATTATTTCGAAGAAAGAAAGTGAAGGTACAGTCACAGTGCTTTGAGAGGCGTACAAAGATGTGCAATCTGTGGCTCCGTCAATAGAAATCAGAAAGTGCTGCATTTTTTGTCTCATGAAAGCATGTGTTTACATAGAACATAAATTATGTTCTCGAATGTAAACATTTACCTTCCTAAACACAAAATGTACTAAATCATTCATTTGTCTCTTAACAACTGGTCCAGACGTTTCTATTTTTATATCCAACTAGAAATCTTGAGCTATAGCTTTTTAGCTAATCTGTGCAATATAGGTCATGACTTATAAAACCCTTAAAACGACTGGCAGAAATTCAGTATATCCTGAGTCTTGGAAATATCAAAGAGAAATGGCAGGACTAATATTCCGAAGCGTTTATTTTTTATTCAGGTGAAAGTGGAGGTGGGTGTCTCAGAACAGTGCTTTTCAAGTTTGAAGTGCGGGCACGTTGGGGCCACGTTTGAGTTTCTTTTCAAATAGATCATCAGTAAAACATTTAAAGCAGCACCCATAGAGTTCTTTTATGACACTTGCATGACGACCTGTGGAAGGAAACGCGAAACCGGGACATGTGTATCGGCAGAGAACTGCAAAAAGTGCACTTTCCTCCACTCAATCCACATAACCAGTTGCTTACCCCCCAATCTAACCCCATGTCCCGCGCCTAACGCACCGTAATGCAAGATGGTTCGGTACCATCTAAAACAAAGAGGAGACCACCAATTGTGCTCTCCTTTTTGTTCGCTTGACAACTCCTTCTTGGTCTTCATTGTGCAGTAGAGTTAAATAACTGAGGTGTGCTCTGGGAGGGCCAGGATCATCGCGTGATATGACCACCAACAAAATTCCTCTTGTTGTTGGACTCCCCAAATCAAAGCGAGATTGCACCATTCTTATTCATCCTGCTATTCACAGGCTGATTTCGATGGCCTTCCTCCTCCTCATTGTTTAGAGAATCATACCGTACGTGTTACGATTGGCAGTTCTCTGCGGCAGTTTCTCCGTTGAGTCATCGTCAAGTCTTTTTCGATGTCTCATTTCATTTGAAAAGTTTGGAGTGCAAAACCACCAAATATTTTACAAGTAAAAGGATAAACTATGAGACGCATCATCGTTTGGCTGGTGCCGTGAATGAGCGCGTACACAACTGTTTACATGCTCATTCATGCCCAATTTTCTTGCACTTAATAAAAGCTCTAACAAATTTGCCTGTTTTTACATCTTCATTAGGTGTTTACGAGCATTAAAAATAGTGCACTTGCGTCTTAAAGGTAACTAAGTTGCGAAACGATAAGCTGTAATTAGGTGCATGCCAGCGTTGCTATCTAGCGCGGTGGAGACTCTCTTGAAAGTCGCTGCTTACGGCTCAATTTTCTGGACAACAGTACTAGATGGCGCGAATCAGGCTATTCTCTAAGATTACATTACTTCAAGCAAGATTTCGCGCATGCGCACTTTAAATTGCAAGCCAGAATAAGAAGGATCAACTCCGTGTACTGTGTCCACAATGACATTTGCGGCAGATGTGATGATTGTACTATAGTGCCAAATGGTATTTGCAATCTCTCTATAATGTCCTTGCAGAATACTCTTCTAGACTCATAAATAGAGATGGAATTTATGTATGTTATTATCTGGTTGTGTCGTGAAGAAGTGGTGTATTGGGACTCCACCATTCGAGCCAACCGGAAGCGTCCTTCAGGCTTACAAACAAGCCAACGCAAGTCATGATGGTGTCGCACACCACGTTGTGAGGGCTGGGCGGGCTAGGCATGAAGGCTGAGAGGCGTTGTGAACGAGAAGAATGCGCTTTATTCGAACATGAAAACGTGCCGACCGCGCCGGAGGCGGGAGCGAGATTGATAAAACGTGACCCCGGCCCTCGCTTGGGCTTGGAGTTTATCTGAGTAAAGGCGCCGCAGGTGGCGCTGCCGATTAGATAGGCCGCTACGCTATAGTGCGCATGCGGGCGCTCACATCCGGCCCCTCCTTGTCTGACCAAGTCCCATTGGTCTAGGAAAGGAGCACTACTTGGTGGCTTCACTGCGAGAGAGAATAGTCCTTCAAGCGCTCGGGTGGGCGCTTTTGGCGGTGAGGTCGCGAGGAGGGTACCGCTGGAGGCAAAACTGCAGGGCCAAGGGAAACTGGTGGTTGAGATAACTCATTGCCAACACTGGGAGAGCCAGATAAGTCACACAAAGGCCACTCTTGGGTTTTCACAATGTAAGGCTCGACATAAGGTGGCACGTAGTGCTTGAGTTGAGAGACGTGCACTATCCTGTCTTGGAGTCGATCACGAGGACCTTGACCAGTTACGCGGCTAACGACAAACGTAACGGGTGTTTTCTGGTTGGTGATTTGGTATATTCCCTTGAATTTGGGTGCCAACTTTCCAGTTCCATCTGCTACAGGCTCTTGGCGGCGCACCCAGACGAACTGGCCGACTTGGAAGGAGTGGTCTCGATGGGACTGATCATATGCTGTCTTCCGTTTCCCTTGTGCTTCCTCGGTGTTACTTGCTGCTACGGCCCGGTTCTGAGACAGCATTAGGAGACGGTCTTGTAGGGTCCTGGCTGTGGCGGGACGGTGGCGTTGATATGGGAGCTTGGGGACGTATCCATACAGTAGTTCAAATGGAGAGAAACAGCTGCTGGCGCTATAGCTTGTGTTGATGGCAAAAGCAGCTTCTTCGAGTTTGCTTGCCCAGGAGGTCTGGTCCGTTGGACACAGCTTACGAAGAACGGAGACTAAAGTCCCATTGCTTCTCTCTACAAGACCATTGCTGGCTGCGCGGTATGCCACTGAATAATGAATCTCAGCACCGTGCATGTGCATGAAGTGCTTAAACTGGTGAGATTCAAAGGCTGCTCCATGGTCAGACATGCAGTCATCAGGACAACCAAAGCGGAAGAACACCGACTGTAAATGTGCTATAACTTCCTTAGCTGATGTTGAAGTTACAGCCGCTGGGACAATGAAACGCGTGGCAAAGTCAATGACATTCAAATGTACTTCTTTCCTGAAGCAGCCGGCATTGTGATGTGATCAATGGCAATTAAGGCAAAAGGAACATCCGACACTGGCATGAGACCCATTTTGCCAACACTTTTAGATATTGGGCGGTTGTTGCTTTGGCAGATCTGGCATGCTGTGACGTAGTGGGTCACTGAAGACGTAAGGTTTGGCCACCAGTAACGTTCTCTCACTTTGGTCAGTGTCCGGGTTACATCCATGTGGCCTCCACCGTCATGAACAACCTCCAGGACAGCCTGGCGCATCTTTGCTGGCACTACAATAGCTTGAGAACCTGAAGTCGCGTCACTATGGTACAGGATGTCATCAATTATGGCAAGGTCATGGTCCCACGATTCTGAAGATGACAGAGAGCGACGAAGGTCCTGGCACTCTTTGTCTTCTGCTTGCATAGCTGCGAGAGACTGTGTCTGATGGAGGACTGCTGCAGATAATCGTGACAGCATGTCAGCAACCACGTTTTGACGGCCTGGATGGTGCTGCACAGTGAAGTCGAACTCTGTAAGATCCATCAACATGGTCGTAAAACGACGTGAAGGCCTGATGTTGGCTGTTAAGCATGCAACGGTCCAGTTGTCAGTCAACAGGCAAAATTTCTTGCCGAGCAAGTAGTGTCGGAACTTGATCGTAACCGCCCAGTGGACACCAATACACTCCCAAACGTTGCTATGCAACTTCTTCTCTGCGGCCGTGAGTGCACGACTCGCATATTCGATCACAGTTTCTTTTCCACACTGTTTCTGAGAGAGCACAGCACCAATTGCGGTTCCTGAGGCATCTGTTGTGACTGTGGTTTGGGCGTCTGGATCAAAATGGCCCAGTACAGGTGCCTCTGTTAATGCTGTGCGAATTCGCTGAAAGGCTTCATTGCAGTCGCTGGTCCAGGCAAACTCCTCAGACCGTATGAGACTCTGCAACGGTGCTGCTATCCGAGAGAAATTCTTCACAAATCGGCGATAGAAGTTTGCTGTCTGGAGCCATGACAAAACTGCTTTGCTGTTTGCAGGCTGTGGGATTTTCATGATGGCTTCGACTTTGGCAGGGTCAGGCTGCTTGCCGTCCCTGCTCAAAATGAATCCGAGAAACCTGATAGACTTCAAAGCAAACTTACACTTGTCAAGTGAAACTTTGAATCCACTGGCAAGGAGTGCACCAAGTACTTCGTCGAGTAACCTTGCAAACTCGTCAAAAGTTGGCGCAAAAACCAGAACATCATCCAAGTACACCCGCACACCGCACTTTGGGCAATGGGGCTGCAGGTTAGCAAAAATTGACTGCATGGCTCGCTGGAAAGTGGCAGGTGCGTTCTTCAGCCCAAATGGCATGCGGGTCCACATAAAGGTGCCATAGTGGGTCACAAAAGCAGTTTTTGCCTGGTCTTCCTTACGAACGCGAACTTGCCAGTAAGCAAACTTTAGGTCAAGGCAGGCGAAGTACTGTGACCCAGCAATGTCATCCATGATGTCATCCGCATGTGGAAGTGGTTGCACGACGTTCACAGTCATCTTGTTTAGGGGCACATAGTTAACACAAAGGCGCTTCTTGCTACCTCGGCTGACAACCACTGCGGGGA
The DNA here is from genome assembly GCF_013339725.1 of Rhipicephalus microplus. Lineage (NCBI taxonomy): Eukaryota > Metazoa > Arthropoda > Arachnida > Ixodida > Ixodidae > Rhipicephalus > Rhipicephalus microplus. The sequence goes on along the minus strand of NW_023612141.1, from coordinate 26,318 downwards.
ATGCCCAAGGTCCTAAGGCTGGTAGAATGATGCCTTGCCGAAGGAGTGTGCTTATTTGAGCCTCAAGAAAACGACGGTCTGCAGCAGAGTAACGGTAAGGGGATCGACTGTATGGCACAGCATCGGGAAGAAGGTCGATTGAGTGTTCAACACCCTCGTACAGACCTAAGTCATCCTCTTCACGAGCGAATACTTCAGCGTGCTTCGAAAGAATGCTCGTGATTTCCCGTTGTTGATGTGCTGGCAAATGGCTACCAACCTGAGCGGCAGGCAAGGATGGGTCAATGCAAACCTCTATTGTTGAAGAAGCACCTCGCCTGCATTCAGAAGACGGGCCGTTGGTGTTTGAAACCTCATATTGACAAGATAGTGCTAACCACGGGGGTTCATCTGGGCCTGGGAGTGGCATTCGCTGGAGGCCTGCTGAGCTGTGGTGTCCAGATACATGGTAATTGAAAGATGACCCCTGGATCATAACAGCGTTCGACATCCTGGGCAACAGTCGCTCATAGCACCGCACACTTGTTCCTGTGGTGGGATGACGAATTTCAGTTGGCATGGGTGGCTGGAACACCAACTGTGCGTGACTGGCAGCAAACCAGTCTTCCCCCAATATAAGTGGCATGGCATTGTTATCGAGGACGGCGGCTTCCACCAAACCGGTGATGGGTCCCACAGAGATCTTCAAGCAGATAGCACCAGCAGGAGCCACTGTCGTTCCTCCAACGACAACTAGAGGGGGTCTGGTCCAGGGCAGGAGGGGCAAAGATCTGACAAGGTGACGAGAAACAAGTGTCACCTTGGAACCACTGTCTGGAAATGCGTCCACTTGGCCGCTTCCAGCAATTGTGGCGTTTACAAGGGCGCATTGGACCAGCGATCCATCAAGGGTCTCGGAAAGTGTGCTGTGAAGAGCTGGCGAAGGATGCGTTGTAGACTGTGTGGCAGTAGCTCTGGATGGGCACTTTGAAGCTAGATGTCCTTTTTGGCGGCATTGAAAACACACGGCTTCGGCCAAGTTCTGGCCAGAACGGTAGGCAGGAGCGCCGTGCCTCGTAGAGATGGTCAGGTACCGAGCCTCTTGTTGGTCTGGTGGTAGGGCTGCGATTCGCTGCGGCTGTCTTGTTTTGTCTGGTACCGCCTGAACATTCGTGCCCTCTTCACTGTGGTGGGGCACCTGTGGGCTTGGCATTACTAGTTTGGTGCTTGAATACCCTGGGCGTGGGAGTCGACGAGACAAGTGGCTCAATGTTTGGTCAAGCTGCGTTACGATGTCCATATAGGCGGCGACGGTTTCTGGCCGTTGTGCTGCTATAGTAGTGGCCAGGTTCTCGTCGGAAATGCCCTGAAGGGCGTACTCTATGCGCTGAGTGTCGGTAAGAAAGACTGGGCATCCCGAAATGAGCTTCAACTTCGCCAAAGAATAGTGGACCAGGTTCTCTCCGTGCGCTTGCACGCGACAAGTAACAGCTTGTTGCCACTGTAGTAAGGTTTGCTTGGCGCTGAATTGATCCAAGAAAGCTTGCCTGAAGGCGTCCCAGGTGGGACACTGACGGCCAATGACTGCTTTCCAATCCGCGGCTGCTCCACGGAGCTTTCCCAGAGCGACGGCGAGTACGGTTGAAGGCTCCCACGAAGCTAGGTTTCGAGTTCGTTCCAACTCTTCAATCCAGTGGGACGCTGAAATGCTGCCGTCTCCATTAAATGTAGGAAGCGATGCGGACAGGTCTGGAAGGGTCGTGACCTGAACTGGCGCTGCAGCGCGTTGTGACACTTGAAGGAGCTGTTGAAGTAAACCCGTCAGCAACTCGGTACTTTGGGCTGCATCGAAGCTCGAAGGAAGCGGCGTAGTGTTCGGGCGCTGGCTGGACGCTGAGGAATCTGGGGAAGGCGACAAAGGCGGCATTGAGCGGTTTTGGGCTATATCGGCGAGGAGACGATTGATCACTTCTTCCTTCGGCCCCGTAGCGTCCAGGTTTCGGCGAACCAACTCTTCACGGAGGAAGTCTGCTGTAAAGCCGGCGAGGTCCTCAGGCGTAGCCTCGTTCCAGTTCACAAGCGGCATGGCGTTCACAAGAAATTAGCAGAAGGAGCACAAGACTCACGAGAGACGAAAAAGGCGGGCAGGTCAAGTTGGTTCGGCTCTGCAGGCGAGCTACTTCATCGGGCGGGTGGGCGTCAGCACGACGGTCGGCGAAACAAAAGGCAAAGGCACGAAATGACTCGGACGAAGCGGCCGAAAGGCGTATCGGGCGGCGGACGGTAAACACAGGACGGAGCGCCGCGCGGCTAGTCCGGCGGATCACTTCACGAGGCGGGCAAAAGGCGACGTTCCAGGCATGGTTCGGAGTCGACTGCGCCAGTTGTGAGGGCTGGGCGGGCTAGGCATGAAGGCTGAGAGGCGTTGTGAACGAGAAGAATGCGCTTTATTCGAACATGAAAACGTGCCGACCGCGCCGGAGGCGGGAGCGAGATTGATAAAACGTGACCCCGGCCCTCGCTTGGGCTTGGAGTTTATCTGAGTAAAGGCGCCGCAGGTGGCGCTGCCGATTAGATAGGCCGCTACGCTATAGTGCGCATGCGGGCGCTCACACTTCAGGGGTATCTTTTATAGGTATTGGAAAAAGTGTGACGAGGCCGAAATGATATCGAAGCACTCCATAGCCATCGCAGAATGGTCAGTTGCGGTTTTAAGAGCGACCGGCTAGCATAAGCGATTGCCCTTTCAAAGTCATCATATCTCTCGACGACCAGTGTGTCGATTCTTGAACAAGGCACGCCGGCGTGAATTGCGATTTTCTCTTGCTCATCAACATTTGAAAGAATAGACGGCGACTACAGTCATTTCCGCTTCTCGAATGATTCAATCTGTGAGCTTGTCCAGATGACATTCGCATCATACTGGGAAAGAACCGTCAGATGACGATGATGCTGAGGAGGGTTGTTTAAAGCACCTATTACCCCTTCAGGTGGTATCATGATGCATTGCCTGCATATGTGCCCTTATCATAATACATTATTTCAGAGCACCGAGGATTATATTTAAAAAAGAATGTAAAAGGATGTATATTTCTCTACCTTTTAGGTCAATAATTCCTCCTTCATTATCATCATCATCATCATCATCATCAGCCTGACTACGTCCACTGCAGGACAAAAGCCTCTCCCATATTCCGCCAGTTAACCCGGCCCTGTGCTTGCTGCTGCCAATTTGTACCCGCAAACTTCTTAATCTCATCTGCCCACATAACCTTATGTCTCCCCCTAACCCGCTTGCCTTCTCTGGGAATCCAGTTAGTTACCCTAAATGACCAGCGGTTATCCTGTCTACGCGCTACATGCCCGGCCCATGTCCATTTCCTCTTCTTGATTTCAACTATGATATCCTTAACCCCCGTTTGTTCTCTAATCCAAACTGCTCTCTTGTCTTTTAAAGCTACACCTACCATATTTTTCTATTGCTCGCTGCGTCGTCCTCAATTAAAGCTGAACCCTCTTTTAAGTGTCCAGGTTTCTGCTCCGTAGCTAAGTACCGGCAAGATACAGCTGTTATATACCTTCCTCTTGAGGGGTAGTGGCAATCTACCTGTCATAACTTGAGAGTGCTTGCCAAATGTGTTCCACCTCATTCTTATTCTTCTAGTTACTTCAATCTGGTGGTTCGGCACTGCAGTTATTACCTGCCCTAAGTAGACATAGTCTTTTGCAACTTGAAGTGCACTATTACCTATCTCGAAGCGCTGCTCTTTTTCGAGGTTGTTGTACATTACTTTCGTTTTCTGCAGATCAATTTTAACATTCACCCGTCTGCTCTCCTTGTCTAACTCCGTAATCATGAGTTGCAATTCGTCCCCTGAGTAACTCAGCAAAGCAATGTCATCGGCAAAGCGCAGGTTACTAAGGTACTCTCCATTAACTCTTATCCCTAACTGTTCCCATTCTAGACTTCTGAAAACCTTCTGTAAGCACGCGGTACATAGCATTGGGGAGATTTTGTCCCCGTGCCTTACACCCTTCTTGACTGGTATTTTGTTGCTTTATTTATGACGCACTAAGGTAGCAGTTGATAAACTGTATATTTCTTCCATTATGTTTATATATGCTTCATCGACGCCCTGATTCCGCAGTGTCTGCATGACGGCCGATATTTCAACAGAATCAAACGCCTTCTCGTAATCTATGAAGGCTATGTATAGTGGTTAGTTATATTCTGAGCATTTCTCTATTACCTGATTGATAGTATGAATATGGTCGATTGTTGAGTAGCCTGTTCGAAATCCTGCTTGTTCCTTTGGTTGATTGAATTCAAATGTTTTCTTTACTCTGTTAGCAATTACCTTTGTAAATAGCTTGTATACTACAGAGAGCAAGCTGATCGGCCTGTAATTCTTCAAGTCCTTGTCATCTCCTTTCTTATGTATTAAGATGATGTTAGCGTTCTTCCAAGACTCTGGTACCCTTCCCGTCAGGAGACACCTCGTAAACAGGGTGGCTAGTTTTTCCAACACAATCTGTCCTCCTTCTTTCAGCAGATCTGATGTTACCTGATCCTCACCCGCAGCTTTGCCTTTTTGCATGCTCTCCAAAGCTTTTCTGACTTCTTCTATCATTACTGGTGAGGTGTCATCTGGGTTACTGCTAGTTCCCAAAGTATTAAGGTCGTGTTTGTCTCGGCTACTGTACAGATCTCTGTAAAACTCCTCCGCTATTTGAACTATCCTATTCATATTGGTAGTTATTTTGCCTTCTTTGTCCCTTAGTGCATACATCCGACTTTTGCCTATCCCAAGTTTCCTCTTCACTGCTTTGACGCTTGCTCAGTTTTTCAGAGTGTATTCAATTCTCTCTATGTTATACTTTCCTTCATCGCATAACTTATGCCTATGAATCAACTTTGAAAGCTCTGCCAGTTCTATTTTGTCTGTTGTACTTGAGCGTTTCATGATATGACGCTTCTTAATCAGATTCTTCGTTTTCTTGGAAAGCTTGCCAGTGTCGTGCCTAACTATCGGCCTCCAACTTCCACTGCACACTTCGTAATGATGCTCGTCAGATTATCATTCATTGTGTCTACGCTAAGGTTGGTCTTCTCACTAAGAGCCGAGTACCTGTTCTGAAGCGAAACTCTGAATTCATGTACTTTCCCTCTTAGTGCTATCTCATTGATCGGCTTCTCGCGTATCAGTTCCTGTCATTCCTTCTTCAAGTCTAGGCGAATTCAAGACCATACCATTCTATGGTCACTGCATCGTTCCTTGCCAACCACTTCCACATCCTGCACGATGCCTGTGTGTGCACTCATTAAAATGTCTATTTAGTTCTTATTTCGCCTTTAGGGCTTCTCCATGTCCACTTGCGGTTTCCTCATGTTCTGTAGAAGGTATTCAAAAACCGTAAATTACTGCGTTCTCCGAATTCTGCTCGTAGCTCTCCTTTGGCGTTTCTAGTACCAATGCCAGAATATCCTACTGCCTGGTCTCCAGCCTGCTTCTTCCCCACCTTTGCATTAAAGTCTCCCATCAGATAGTATACTGTGTTTTTACCTTACTCTTTGCCAATTCCACGTCTTCATAGAAGCTTTGAACTGAAGCGTCATCATGGCTGGATGTTGGCACGTAAGCCTGTACCACCTTCATCTTGTATCTTTTATTCAGCTTAATTGCGATACCTACCACCCTTTCATTAATGCAATAGTATTCCTCTATGCTGCCAGCTATGTTTCTGTGAATTAGGAGCCCCACTTCCAGTTCTCCTCTGCCAGCCAAGCCCCGATAGCAAACGACGTGCCCATTCTGTAGCACCGTATAGGCCTCATCTGTCCTCGTGACCTGACTGAGCCCTATTATATCGCATTTAACACCCTCTACCTCCTCGAATAGTACAACTAGGCTTCCCTCACTAGATAAGGTTCCAGCGTTAAACGTTGCCAAGTTCACGTTCCAATGGCGGCCTGTCCGGATCCAGAGCTTCTTAGCATCCTCTGCTGCGTTGCAGTTGGACCGCCGCCGTTGTCAGTTGCTTCGAAGATGCTGGGGACTGAGGGCCGTGAGTTATTTGACGTATGCATGTGGGAGGTAGTGGCCAGATACTGCACCAGTGTGGCCAATCCTTCTCTGGTGAGGGAGTGCGTTCCCGGTGGTGGTTACCACCGTACTTGCCTACTTGCCTGTATATAAATACATGCCTGTAATTAAATACAAAGTTATTCTGCAGTTATTAAGTCTCGATTATTGCATGTAAAAAACCAAATATTAGACCAAAAATTGTGCACAGATCGCTTTTTGGTAGTACTTGTTTTAGGCAAAATAATACACCTTACATAGATCCTGCATGATGCGCAGCACCTCGGATGTTTGCTTAACATGGTAGTGTCTGCCACTAAGTGATCCTCGGCGGCAATGTGCAACACAATAAAGTTAAATGACCACCACCTCTCAGTTCAGAAACTATGCACTTGTGTGCAAACTAAGTTTGAAGCCTTTTAAAGAAGCACGTGTTTGTCACGCACCTAATAAGTTGAAGTCCACTTGTAGAAACAACAACTGAAGGGCTTATAGGCAAAACAACCTCAATGTTGGCACACCGCTTTTTTGGCCGCATTGTGAGCAGTTATGTCTTTAGTGATCAGAAAACACGAGACAAGGGTGTCGTGTTAGGCCCAACAATGTCGCATTCATTATTAGTTGAAACGTGACAGTTTCCGTCACAAGGACGTGACAGTTGAAACGTCACAGGAAGACTTTCAAGTCGAATAGGCAATTTGGAGTGAAAGAAGGTGGTTTTGTCTATCCCTCCCGTCTACTTCGATTTCCCAGTACTAGTCTTCGAGGTCCACGAACGAGAAATAATTTGGTGTTCATCTTTTTGCTAAGTTTTTTAAACTATGCTGGTCGTCGTCAAACCACAATATTTTTCATTCTTCGAAAGGGTATGGTGTTCCCCAGGCACTATAATGATCCTTAAAAAAGCAAAGGACCTTAAAAATCACTTACTGGTCTGATTCCCAGCCCACCTTAGACTAATTCATGGTCATTCGATCACTGCAAACGAGGAGGTGAATTCGTCTGCACGAGGTTTGATTGACCGTGTGCTGGGAACGCGTCATTTACTGGGTGATCCGAGCCTCTCTGCACGTACAACGAGATATGTAAGCACCATTATCTCTCAAGAAAAGTGCTTCCCCTGCCACACTCTTCACTGTGTAGGACCCAAGCTGTTACTTTCATACTGCTCCAACAAACACCCTACCCGAGCCCTGCGGCACTGCACACAATATCTCATGAATCGTTTTTGAGCCCAGATTGCTCCTTATGTGGCGGTTATGCGGATTCTGAGTATGTTGTTTGGGACTGTGCCTTTGCCGGTCCCCCTTTCTAACAAGAAAAAAAACGAGCAAGCTGATTATAGCCCAAGACCTCACCTCTCAAATCCTGGTCGTCTAGCGGGCCCACGCGTGCCGCCGCGGTGGTCTATAGTGGCTAAGGTACTCGGCTAAGAACCCCAGGTGGTTGAAATTTCCGGAGCCCTCCACTACGGCGTCTTTCATAATCAAATGGTGGTTTTGGGACGTTAAACCCCACATATCTATCTATCTGGACATTGAACCCCACATATCAATTAGGGGGCCCACGCGAGGACAGTCAGGTTTAACATGACCATCCCTGAGTGGGCATAGCCAGGTGACGCTGAGTTAACTAGCATCTATTGGGACATAATAATGTTATTTAGTCGCCTAAGAAGTCCATGCTAAGGATGACATCTCTCGAGTGAATCTGTTGGAATATAAAGCTCGCTGGTTATATACGGTTAAAACGTTAATGCTCACTCGAAAACAAGTTAGGTATCATTGAGATTTTGCATAATTATATTTGCTCCATTACGCAACAACGCTTTTTTATAGAGGTACATGATTCTATTCCGAAGTTATGTTATTGTACTTCATCAATTATGCTGGTTTTCGACGTACGGGCAAGCGAGTGTAACGCAATAGTGAAGAGTAAGATAGGGCCTTGCTACACTAATACAGAAATTATCTTGAACTTTGGAACTTTGTGAAGCAGCAGCACTTCGTGGAAAGTGTGAAGTCATATTTTTTGCAATATTATTTCGATATATTGTGGCTGCCTTCAGTTCGCAATTTTGTAGCGATAACGTCTGCATAGATCGATGGTATAGCAAGCATAGTGTACGCCGAGATATTGTGAAGAGTCTATTCGATAGAACAAAACGCCGTCGGTGTGGTGCCGGTATGGGACTACAGATCAATAGCCAACGTGTAGAGGGTCAGCTAATATCTCGAGTGTGGAGGCAATAATATCTGCGGCTATTTCAAAGGTCCGGGTAAATTGGTGTTGGTGTCCCGCTTTTTCTTGAGAATGAAATTCGTGTAGTTATCCGTACTTTATTGGAGAGCTCCAGCCATTGCCTTCCACGGTTACAGTGGCTGAAGAGGATAGGAAATGGCACAAATTTTTATTTTCAGTGCTTGTGGCCTCCTAGTTACCGATAATAACGACTTAACATTGTTAATGTCGGTAGGCATAGCAAATATGTTGCTGTCTTTGTCTTTATGGGAAAAAATTATTACAGGATAAAAACAGAAGGAATATGCTGCAAGTAGCTTTCGTTCCGTGTTTTTATTCATTGACAGAGAGCATCGATTGGCACCATGTCCAATCTCTTCTTTTAGGAGCGAAGCTCCTTATGGCGTGGCTTGGGCGTCCCTCGTATGTAACCACCAGTGGCACATACCCGAAATAGGTATAACACTTGACCTCCAAGGTGGTGCCAGTGAGAGATTTCTTCTGTGCGTTGTTTAACAATAAAAAATAGTGCTCAATGTACATGCCAATGGCTGCTAATGGGGAATGAGAGACATGAGCATTCGGCTTTTAGTCAACGCGCACGCTGCGATCCCCGTTAGCAGCCATTGACATGTACATTGAGCACTATCGGACAAGAAAGGGATGCTACATTATACTCGCTGGGTGTAACCTCCTTAGCTTTAGAAAGGTTTAGCGAGCGTTGAGCCGCAGTGCCATGAATACAATGAACTTGTATATACTATGAATGAACTCAAGGTGGTTAAAAATGAGAAGTAGATACGAAGCGCAAGCCGTAAGAAAGTAAAAGCCGAATTCTCCTGTCTCTCAATTCTCATTAGCAGCCATTGGCATGTAAATTGAGCCCTATCTGACAGGGAAAGGTTGCTACGTTATACTCGCTGGGCGTAACCTCCTTGGTTTTCGAAAGGTTTAGCGAGCGTTTGGTCGCAGTGCCATGAACACAGTGAACTAGAATATACCATGAACTCGAGGTGGTTAAAGGTGGTAAGTGGACCCAAAGCGCAGACCGTAAGAAAGTGTGCGTGCGCCACCTCTCGTTTAGTCCTTGGAATGTCCGCTGGATAGTGGTGCTTCCATATGGGGAATATATGATAAAAAGATGCGAGATGGTGGGACTTGGAGTGTTGAATAGATGAACGAACGGACACACAAACAGAGGCATGGATGGACGCATGAACGGACGCAGGGGTGGATGCACTAAAGAACGCAGGGACGGGCGCACAAACAGACGCATGGACGGTCACACAGACGGACGCATGGACAGACGAATGCTTCGCGCCACTCTCCATCATTCACTCCGTGGATATGCTGTCATTTTTTTCGTAAATTTTTATGTTAGGAAATAAAACCTATAACACAAACAATAGCGGGCTCTCGTATATTCACACGTACATCTTTCGCAGCCTTTCAAATCTCAGGCAAGGAAAAAATAGTAGTTTTCTAAAAAATTACATGGTTCATGCTCTGATGAAACGCGCGGCATTAGGAACATTCATGGTCCCTCAATAAAGTTTGCAACTTCATGAGGAGAATTATTTGAAGGACATTAAACCCCAAAATTGAAGGCTTCTAGCAGACAAGACAGGCTTGTCTCATTATGTTTGGTGAGGTTTACCACGTGCCAGAAAAACTGCAACAAGAACTGAGACATTTTTCACTGGACATTAGAAGGTAAATTCAAGTAGTTCGATACTCCGTAATGTTCACTCTGATCGACATAAAGGTCGCAGACGGGCAAGAGATCAACCTACGATGTGAATGTTAGGGGACCGCACGTATAACACACCGGTTCTTTACACTGATTCGGCCCAATATCTGTAAAAACCGGCCATGTGTCTCGTCGTAGTGGACAATACCGACTCACTAATAGTAACAGTGCACAGTGCACCTTGCACTGTGCACTGTTACTATTAGTGAGTCGGCCTCCAATGCCGTGCCCTGGCACGGCATTGGAGGCCTCAATCACCCTCTACATCACATATATGTCACAAATACCAGCACCAGACGAACCATTCATCGTGATTACTGATTCGCAAACAGCCTGTCGGAATATTTCTGAAGAACAGGTCGTGCCCTACACACACCATATCCAGATATCAGTACATCCCTCTTTTTCACACAAGTTGCGTATTGCCTGGACACCTAGACACACTCCATGCCAATGATAGCCCTCTTGCGGTAGATCGAAAGCTTACCAATCGGGCGGCATCGGAAGAGCTGTCCATCTCTGATGAAGCACTGAACAAAGCAATAAACTACACTGACAGCTACAGTATTCCTGACAAAGCTGTATGTACTTCCCGCCACCACACAAATAACTCAATCCTGAGATACCTGTAGACTCACGAGTAACCATGAGGTTGTAGCGGCCACCAGGCAGGCATATCCTTCATCTCTTACACCCCACACAATGTCCCTCATATTCCTCCTATCGTGATGTCCACAGTGTATCAGCGCACCCCAGAATCTCCACAACCACAAGGCTACCTTTCATTCCAGCTGCCTCATATTTTTCGTAGGAGGAGCATCTAAATATGACTCTCTTATGTGGATAGGGAGTCTTCTCTTTAGAGAGACGATTTTATAAACATTGGAGAGCCATTTGCATGAGTTGCGAGACTATCCTATAGTGTTTGCGATGGACCACTCTATCCGCATTAGTGAGCAATAGTTTCGCAACTCCCCAGCTCGGACCTGAAAGTGCAGCTCATACTCCTGAAAATTGTTCGGCCGGTGGTCAAGGCCAGTGGATTGATTGATTGATATGTGGGGTTTAACGTCCCAAAACCACCATATGATTATGAGAGACGCCGTAGTGGAGGGCTCCGGAAATTTCGACCACCTGGGGTTCTTTAACGTGCACCCAAATCTGAGCACACGGGCCTACAACATTTTCGCCTCCATCGAAAATGTAGCCGTCGCAGCCGGGATTCGAGCCCGCGACCTGCGTGTCAGTAGCCGAGTACTTTAGTCACTAGACCACCGCGGCGGGGAAAGTCAGTGGAGCCTTGTGCATTGGGCCCCAACCTTAGAAGTTTTAAAATCACTTGTTTTTTTTTTCTTGAATAAAGTTTCACACACCCTCTCTCGCATTCATGAATACTACTTCTGACGCAAATATAAAATCAAAGTCACTGGTTATTTCTTGTGCTTCATGAATTGTTCAGCATAAATTAGTTCGCAATTGTGACAAACGAAATCGGACATCACACAATGTAATTCACGACATTGCGTTGTCTGTTCATTGTGCGTACTTTGTAGCCGTGCTATCCCCACAGGCTTAGTTCACTGATTGTACGATCAGTATTGGAATTCCACTGCATTACGACATCTCAAATTCCAGTCACAATTTGATGACTTTACACTGCCGTCAACGTTGACATTCAGGTGTATATGACTCTCCGACACTGGAGTACCGGTTTGTGTTTAATTGACAGTACTCATATAGTACAATTCCTGTGAGACATAAACACTGCATAGTCACTAATTGCCTCTATAGAAGCTGGGGTATCCATTTGAGATGATAAACAGGATGTGAAAAGTAGAAGACCTAAACTGTAAACCGTGCTTCCAGATAAGACGTACATAATAGCTCAGTATTCCAGAACTTGTTTAATTGTTGTTTGATGTGTTTGGAATTTATTTTTCCGGCAAATTGTAGGGTTTACCTCAAATACCAACACAACGTGTCCTCCTGAATTCCAGTGAATAGAATACGTTCTAACCAGGATTATTATGAAACCGTGAGAGATGCGATGCAGAAAGGTGTGCCCATAGGACAAATAAAAATAGGAATAGTTTGTATAACTGCGAAGAGGCACGATGATAGTTTTTTATTGTTAAATTAACAAAGCTCACAGGACTGAGCTATGGCAAACAACAATGATGGTTCTTTTGTCATAGTCACAGAAATGAAATGTTGACAGGACATTTATAGGTGTTAATGCTAAGTTTTCTTGAGAAAGAGTTTGGAATATTCATATGATCTTGCTTGCACATTGACATATTGACGCCTCGTACACATTACTTATATTGACATTGTTCCGAGGCTATATATTTTTGACTTACATACTAAGTTACTACTTAAGCAGCGTACATCTAGTTGGTGCTTATTTATCAACGATAAATCCTTCAAATTAATGATGAATATAAAAATTTCAGTATGCATCACGCATGGCTTTCATATTTTGGAAGTGTCACCATGATGGATGGTCATTTCTTTGTAATATCGTTTTACTGTACTTACAGAGTTGCAAACATCATTGGTGTCCTATAAACTGCAGATGTCCGGGGCCGATGGCTAGAGCGATTGGAAGATATGGTTGTTACTGGCGATAATACCTGTGTTCCTGAAATCTGGCACAATTTGGCAGCAATAAACAGGTTCTCAAAATGCATTAGTTTCAATTTTTGGTGCTTTTCGAACCCTCACCTCAAACCTTCAGGCTGCTGCTTCAGTACTATTAATAGGTTGAACATTCCAAATGGCATGTGCTCAAACAAAAGGTTTAGTACTTGGATTTTGTTCACAAAAAAAACTATTGCGTGAGCACCGTATTTACTTTAAGCTAGGGGCAGTTGCATATCGTATGGAAGCGATAAAGCAGTCAAAAGAGGAAGCGTCTAAACAGTGAAGAATAAACTTGGGATAGGCAAAAATCGGATGTATGCACTAAGGGACGAACAAGGCAAAATAACTATCAATACAGAGAGAATAGTTATTATAGTGGAGCATTTTTACAGAGGTCTTTATAGTAGCCTGGACAACCATGACCTTAATACTATAAGAATTGGCAGTAACCTAGATGGCACCTCACCAGTAATGGTAGAAGAAATAAAAAAAGCCTTGGAGAGCATGTAAAGATGCAAAGCTGCTAGTGAGGATCAGGTAACATGAGATCAGCTGCAAAATGGAGGACAGAGTGTGTTAGAAAAACTAGCTACCCTGTTTGGGAGCTGTCTCCTGGCGGGAAAAGAACAAGAATCTTAGCTGAATGCTAATATCATCCTAATACAGAAGAAAGGAGATAACAAGAATTTGAAGAATTACAGGCCGGTCACCTTGATCCCCGTAGTATACAAGCTATTTACAAAGGTAATTGCTACCTTTGTAGCAATTACCTTTGTAATTACTAAACGAGCAAGCAGGATTTCGAACAGGCTACTCAACAATTGACCAAACTCATACTGTCAATCACGTAATAGAGAAATGCTCAGAATATAGCCAACCACTATACATAGCGTTCATTGATTTCGAGAAGGCCTTTGATTCTGTAGATTTATCAGCAGTCATGCAGACATTCTGTAATCAGGGCGTCGATGAAGCATATATAAACATCTTGGAAGAAATCTACAGGGGATCAACTGCTACCACAGGGCTCCATAAAGAAAGCAAGAGAATACCAATGAAGAAATGTGTAAGGTAGTGGGAAACAATCTCCCTAATGCTAATCACCACGTCCTTACAAGAGATTTTCAGATTCGTAGAATGGGGACAGTTAGGGATAAGAGTTAATGGAGAGTACTTTAGTAATCTGCGTTTCGTCGATGACGTTGCATAGCTGAGTAATTCAGAGAATGAATTGCAACTCAGAATTATGATGTCAAACAAGGAGAGCAGAAAGGTGGGTCTAAAAATTAAGCTGCAGAAAACCAAAGTAATGTACAACAACCTCAGATGACACCAGCGCTTCGAGATAGGTAATGGTGCACTTGAAGTTCTAAAAGACTAAGTCTACTTATGACAGGTAATTACCGCGGAGACGAACCATGAGGTTGAAGTAACTGGAAGAGTGAGAATGTGGTAGAGCGCATTTGGCAAGCACTCTCAAAGCATGACTTGTAGATTGCCACTATCCTTCAAGAGAAAGGTATATAACAGCTGCATCTTTTCGGTACTTAGCTGCGGAGCGGAAATCTGGAGACTTACAAAGAGGGTTCAGCTTAAATTGAGGACGACGCTGCGGGCAATGAAAATGAAAATGGTAGGTGTAACCTTAAGATACGAGAAGAGAGCAGAGTGGATTAAGGAGCAAACGGGGGTTAAGGGTATCATGATTGAAATCATGAGGAGGAAATGAACGTGGGCCGTGCATGTAGCGCGTTGGCAGGGTAACCACTGGTCATTAGGCGAAATTACTGGACTCCCAGAGAAGGCAAGCGGGTTAGGGAAGAGAGAAGGTTAGGTGGGCAGATCAGATTAAGAAGTTTGCGGGTGCAAATTGGCAGCAGCAAGCACAGGACCGAGGTAACTGGCGGAACTTGGGAGAGGCCTTTGTCCTGAAGTGGACGTAGTCAGGCTGATGGTGATGATAATATTATATTATCTGTTCACTAGTACGCTCGTCCTTTTATCTCTCCGTTCGTCAGCTCACTACTTTTCCCCTTACAACCACGTAGAGTACATGAAAAATCACAGCATATCCATGTAATGTATGATGATGAGTGGAGCGATAGGCCTTCAGCCTGTCCCTCCGTTCGTTCTTGCTTCCGTCCGTCCACGCAACCATCCGTACGTCCATCCGTGCGTTCGTCCGTCTGTTCGTGAGTCCATCCATCCGTCCGTCTGAGCGTACGTTCATCAATTTGCCCATCCGTGGGTCTCTCCGTCTGCGTTTGCGTCCATTCATCCGTCCGTCCGTGCGTACGTCCATTCGTCTGTCCATCCGTTCGTGCGTCTATTCGTCCATCCATCCGTCGGACCATCTGCGAGTTTGTCTGTCCTTCTGTCCGTGCATATGCCTGTGCGTACATCTAATGAACACTACAAGTACCGCCATCTCGCAACTCGCATCCTCTGTAGCACATACCCGCTCTAGAGTGGGTATGTGCCAAGCGTGTTACACCGACGGACAAGGGACATTGCTCGACCAGACGAAGCTTCACCCCTAAAAAACTACATTATAAAATAAAAGAAAGTACCATATCCTAATCATGTCAAGAGAAAGTATCCTGTCAACAGTGTCCGTCGACTGTAATCCCTAAAGACACGACAGCAACAAAGGCTTGAGTAATGTTATCATGTTGACGTTGAGGTTCGGTCTGTGGAGCAGGGCGTTTCAGCTATGTGGGGTGTGTGAGCTATCATGCACAGCCAGCCATATATATCTCATCTGTACCATACTTGCTGCCTCATCATGAAACTTGTACTATGACCAGAATAATTCTGCGTTGGACTTGTGTGTCTAACCAACCGTTCTTGCACACTCCGATTGCGCCGCTACTGAATGCCGGGGAATGACCATGCAACCATCGCCACAGACCATAATTTGCAGCGTACCGCGTAGGTGCTTTTAATTTTTTCCTGGATGGGACACAAGAATAAAAAGTAAATCACTTCACCAGGAAAGCTCGTGTCGGTGCGTTCATGTGATGAACTCTTCCTTTCAATGACCACTTAAGGGTGGATCCCGGTGAGCAGTGCACTCTTTGTTTCCGGTTCTTATTCTCCCATGTCACTTTGGTGTCATGATGCTCTCACAGCTCTCGATACAAGTGAGCGAAGCGAAATGAGCTTCAACCCTGGAGTGAAGGAAGACTAGCAAGGGCATTAGCGCTTACAAGCCAGCTCTGTTGACACCACTCACCATCGCGCTTGCTGCATTTTCTGGTAACAACTGTCAGCATCCACCTCTTTCTTTTTTCTGACTAGGGAGTTACTCTCAGTTCTCCCCCTACCTCCCAACGCACCACCTGCTTTTTCCATTTCACCACCTGAATAGATGGAGCCGTGGCGTATCAAGGGGAGGATGGAAGAGTTGAACCTTCCACCCCGAAATTTTTCGCATGAAGCCCCCTGCCCCCCATCGCTTACCCACCTTTTTTTTATCGCTTCGTGCTGACATTATTTGGAAACTAAGCTGTGCTACCATCACAATATTATTCCTGGGCGCTTTTACACTGAATATAGTCTGCACACGGGAAAACGTATCGCGGTGTTTGTCAAGGCTTTGACACTCCAAAATTTGCACACGAATCTCGGCCATGAGCGTCGTAAGTTGGCTCGACAGCGGGGTTATTGCTGCAGTAGTGGTCATACGTGTACCCGCCGGAACAGATCTCATCAGAGCCGGTCACTGCGATTAAGTTCAATGGGCAGGGACTCGTCTCGTTTTAATGGTAAATGCCAGACACAGTTCTATGGTCTGATAAGACACATTAAAGCACATTAAAATTTGACTTTTCGTACGAGTGCTAAGATATACTCAAGCAGCAGACGAAGATTTCTATTGTACCTTCGCATGTTCGACTAACATCTAAATACACACACACACACAAACACGCACACACACACACATACACACACACACATACACACACAAACACACACACACACACAAACACACACACACACACACACACATACACACACACACACACAGACACACACGTGCGCCCCGACAGAACATTAGGCTGATCCGCCAAACTTCACTTGAATGCGAGTGTACAAGTTATTGACACATAACTTTAGTAGGCCCTAATGGCTAAAGGCACTCTGAAGTGTGTAATGACAAAAATGCAACACAGGCAAACTTGCAGGTCAATCATAACCTTAGACAGGCCTATTAATGTACTCTTCATGTAAGTTATTCTTATATAAAAATTGATGGTCATAAACCTGATTGTTTGATAGGTGGGGTTTAAAGTCCCAAAACTGCCATATGATTACGAGAGGCTTCCGGAAATTTAGATCATTTGAAATTTTATTGACGTGCACCCAGGTCTAAGCAGAGAGGCCAACAGCACTTTCGCCTACATCGAAAATGCAGCCGCCGCAGCTCGAAGGCGATCCCGCGACCCAGTGGTCGTAAAGCTAAAGCAGCGTAATACGAAATGCAGTATTGGCAGTATTGGCAGTTGTAGGGAGCACTATATATATATATATATATATATATATATATATATATAAAAATAAATATATATATATATATATATATATATATATATATAAAGAGAGAGAGAGAGAGAGAGAGCAATATATATATATATATATATATATAAATATAAATATATATATATATATACTATATATATATATATATATATATATATATATATATATATATATATATATATATATATATATATATATAGGGAGCAATGGCCAGAGAGGAAAACCAGGCAATGGTAGAGGGTATATCAAAGGACATTGAGGAGTTTGGAGCAGAGTGCGAGATAATTATACTAGGAGATATGAATGCGCACATAGAGGATATAGATGGCTATACCGACCTGACAGACAAAATGATTATGGTCATGTGCGAAAGGCATGATTTGTACATTCGTATCAGTACCGAGAAGTGTGAAGGGCAAATAACATGGGAGGTAGGAAGGCTCCAGTCGACGATAGATTACGCACTGATGTCACTTATGATGTATGATAAGCTCAAGAGAATGCACACAGATGAAGGTGGCTCTAGAAGTCTGGTAGGGATCACAAACGTATCAAGCTGTGTTTTGGAAGAGCAGTGAAAGTAAAAGGAGACAAGATGAGCAAATAAAGGAAAATTTTTATTCAGAAAGGCAAATAGAGATGGCTACTAAACAAATTGCGAAAGTAATCACTGAGGATAATAAGACAGTGGGGACATGCACGAATATAATTAGACTGTTTGAGCTAGAGCTTGATAAGGCACGTGACAAGTCACCCCGGAAAAGAAGACCCAAACCCAAAAATTGGTGGGGTGAGGAAGTTAAGAGAGCCATAGCAAAATGTCAGGAAGCCTCTAGGGAACACAGACATGCTGAGCAGCGGAGTGAACCGACAGATGACGTTTAAAGAAAATGGGAAATCTTTCTAAGCTGTAGAAGGAATGCATCTTTTCTGGTCAATGAAAAAATTAATAGAAAGGGAGCTGAGTGGCTGGCAGAAGTACATAAAAAGATAAAAAGGCAACTGAGAAATTTTGCAAACATCTAAACTCCCTAAGAAATTAGACGAGCCTAGAGCAGAGGTTCATCACTACAGCTCAAGGCGCTAGGCTAGAAAGGGACGAAGCTATTGAATATATAAGAACAAGGGTGACAGAAAAATTTCAACAAGGAATTGCTTTATGTAAAACAATACACAAAGATGAATCCAGTGGCGCAATGGCCCCATTTTCACAACGAAAGTAGGAAAGGGCTGAGAATAGGGTTCCTAGTAGTACATCAACAGGGCCAGATGGCATTCCAATTATGCTAATAACGACATTAGGTCCGAAGGCTAAGCAGGCTTTGAAAGAGGCAGTGAGAAAAATAATAATCGAGAGTGAAGTCCTCGATGGATAGAATCTTAGCTGAATGAGCATGATCTATAAAGGAAAGGGGGACAAGTTCAGGCTGGCGATGCAGATTATAAAAGAAAGACTGCAGGCATGAATAGAGGATGACTGGTTGCTTGGGGAAGTGCATAATGCGTTTCGGAAACACAGGAGTTTAGAAGACAATCTGTTCTCCCTGACGCAGTGCATCAAAATAGCAGAAAAGGAACACAGGCCCCTGTGGCTAGCATTTTTGGATATCAAGGAAGCGTAGGATAGTGTGGTTCAAGCAGAATTGTGGGGAATACTGGACACACTAGGCGTGGAAGATGGAGTCACTAATCTTTTAAAGGATATCTATAAAGGTAACAAGGTAGTTATAAAGTGGAAAGAACAGGTATCCAAGCCTGCAGAGGTAAAACGGGGACTTAGGCAGGGGTCTCCTATGTCAACCTTATTATTCATGATGTACCTACAAGGATTAGAGGCCAAATTAGAGGGAAGTGGACTGGGCTTCAACCTATCTTTTGTCAAACAAGGAAAACTCATTGAACAGGAACTACCAGCATTGATGTACGCAGATGATATAGTGCTAATGGCCGACTACAAGGAAGATTTGCAGAGAATATTGGACATCTGCGGTAATGAGGGAGATAAGTTAGATTTCAGATTCAGTAAGGAAAAATCAGCAGTCATGAGTTTTAATGAAAATGAAGGTAGTGAGCTTAGAATACAGGAGGTCACGCTAGAGATAACAGATAAATACAAATATCTCGGCGTATGGATAAGCAATGGGGCCGAGTACCTAAGGGAACACGAAATATACGTGACGACTAAAGGTAACAGGAATGCAGTGGTGATGAAAAACAGCGCACTGTGGAATTACAATAGGTATGATGTTGTGAGAGGAATATGGAAAGGGGATATGGTTCCTGGTCTGACGTTCGGCATTGTGGTCTTGTGCATGGGATCAGAAGTTCAAGCAAGATTGAAAATTAAGCAACGTGAAATAGGTAGGCTGGCCTTAGGAGCTCATGGGAATACACCAAATCAGGGAGTATAAGGACTTCATTTCAGGGCAGGGAAGCTAGCAGCAAGATAAAACTTGAGGAGCGACTGAGAGAAATGGGGGAGGAGCGTTGGGCTAAAAAGGTATTCAGCTACGTGTACATGAAGAATATCGATACAAAATGGAGGAAGCGAACCAGAAATTTGACTGGTAAATACTGGGAAAACAGCAGGGGGCCTAACCTAAAAGAATTATCTGTTAAGAAGAAGGTGAAGAAAGCTGAGACCAATATGTGGAGAATTGGCATGATTAAGAAGTCCGCACTAGAGATCTATCGAACGTTTAAGCAGGAAATTGCCAAGGAAAGGATCTATGATAATGCTCGCGGTATGTCTCTACTGTTCGAGGCCAGGACGGGAGTATTGCTAACCAAGACATGTCGGGCCAAATACGAAGGGGTATACACGGTGTGCAGTGCGTGTGGAGAGGAAGAGGAAAGTGCCGAACACTTGATGTTATGTAAAGGGCTTCACCCTATAGTTCAGGATCATGGCGCAGAGTTTTTCAAAGCACTGGGGTTTAGGGACAGGGAGGGCAAAATAGACTTTAAGCGGGTAGAAATTACTAGAAGGAGGTTATCTGATTGGTGGCTAAAGTCAAGGCACGAGTGAAAATTAGACCCTTCACTGCATATATATATGTGTATATATAAATATATATATATATATATATATATATATATATATATATATATATATATATATATTATGCCTTGAAAAAGACGGGGTTCCTGTCGAAACGTCGGCACGATAAACAGTTGTTATGTGAAAGCGCATCTACTTACATATATATATATATATATATATATATATATATATATATATATATATATATATATATATATATATATATATATATATATATATATATTGTCAAGACCAACAAAGACGCTGGCGCTTCGGCGCGTGGGCAGCTAAGGGAAGGTAGAGAAAGATGAAGACAGAATAAGAACAGCTGGCCCAGGATCGGGTGTTGTCTCTTTTTCCCTGTCTCGCTCATCACAATGGCGCAGTCGACGAAGAAGAAGTCTTACGTCCCGGCTTCGTCATCCAAGACAGCCGTGATGAAGAGAACATGATGATGAGAATAAGAAACCGACGTCCTCGAGGTTCGTTCGACCGGACGCGGAGAAGAATACTTCGCTGACTGGCACGACGCAAAGAGATCGGCTCAACGTCGAGCGGCAGGATCCTTTTAGCTAAGATTTGGTTTGCTTTTCCTTCCTCGTATTTCTTGTTAGTCTCTCTCAACTAAAACGTTGTTGCAGCCCTTTAGGGGTCAGGCAAGTCAGAATACTCTGATGTCTTTCTTATGGCACTCCCCATGGCTGGCCTCACTACCGGTCAAGGATTGGCCGCTCGATACCTTGATACGCAGTGGAAATAGCTACGTCCCTGTGGCTCTGGTTCCTAAAAACAGGGATTCCATTCCAATGAAGAATCCAAAGGTGATACAAGTGGAGCTTCAGAAAGCCTCGTTGCTTTTCCAGAAGAATACTGAGGTCCGCCAGTTCGGCCGAGGGGGTATCGTGTGCTGCTCTGCTGACGAGGGTTGCGTCCGGGAGCTTCTGAATTGCTCTAAATTCGCTGCACAGCCGGTGAGCCTGTTTATTCCAGCTCATCTTGCGTGTACGAAGGGCATAGTCCGTGGGGTGGATACGAGTCTGGCACCTCAAGAAATTCTTGACTTATTTGCTGTAGCTGGGGCAGTTTCGGTCTATCAATGCACCCGAACGACTGATAAAACAAAATCGCCTACTGAATCAGTTATAGTAACTTTTGCAGAAAGAGTCAGACCAACAGGAATTAAGGCATGGCCACTAATCTACAAAGTAGAACCACTTTCCCCGAAACCTTTTCAGTGCTCAATATGTTGGCGATTCAGCCACAGCATGAAAGGATGCAGATCACAGGCTAGATGTCGTCTGTGCGGAGAGAGTCATGACAGCTGCAATTGCAAATGTGATGACCAGAAGTGCTGCTTGTGTAATGGAGCGCACCTTGCTGACTTTGCTGAATGTGGCGCAAAAGAAAGAGAAATGGGTGCTCTAGAAATCATGGAACGCAGGCGTTCCTCTAGGAGGGAGGCGGTAGCAGAAATGCATGAAATATCGAAAGGTTACACAGGCATAACATCCCGGCACACAGCTGCAATGGACGCATCGCTCGCAAAGTCGATAACTGAGGCTATTGAAAAGTCTACTGAAAAGGCAATGCAGCGAATGGCAGATACTCTTTTTGAAGCCTTGGCTGATATGTTAACACAACAGCTGACACAAATCATTGGTACAGTTTCTGTGCAAAATTAGGATTCGCACGCTCTGTTGATTTCAAGGGGTACAGAGGAGGAAAATCAGCCAGTCAATCATAGATCTATCTTTCTGAAAGCAGGACCTTCAAAAAATAGAGTTCAGGCTGAGTGAGAACCTGTGACAGATTATTCAGGAGACTTTACAGATATGAACACAGAATCTCTAAGAACTTTGAAGCGCAACAGATCCCCCCCTTCTAAAAAGTCTTCTCAGAACTCAAAATCCAAGAAATACTTGTCAAAGAAAAACTTCTTTGAGAACCTTACAAAAAATGATTTCTTGAAAAAAGATTCTTAATCAGGCAGTTTCTTCTGCCGGTATAGCATCGAAATAGGTTCCCTAAAAATTCTGCAGTGGAACTGCTGGTCTTTTTGGTCTGCAACTACAGATTTACAATATATTTCTTCGCAAATTTCTCCCGACATAATTGCCATTCAGGAAACCTGGCTTGCTAACGGTAAAAAATTTTACATGAAAAATTATCGATTAATCCGGCTGGATCGGCCGAGTAGAGGTGGCGGTCTGGCTTTCTTAATATCAACTAAATTTAGTCACAGAGCCAAGATATCGTATCAGTGTATGGATACGAATTACGAAATTCTGGTGTTAGACATAACACTACCAGACTGCTCGCCTTTCTCTTTTGCAAATGTATACTTTCCTGCAGGAGTTCAAGACACGAGATGCCTCGATATTATGGTAGCTTCATGCAGAAAAGAAATAGTATTGTGTGGTGATTTCAATTCACACTATGTGTCTTGGGGCTTCAAATCTGATGTATGCGGAAGACGTTTGTGGGAATGGGCGCTTGATAATAACTTTTCCTGCTTGAACTCACACGTTGCTATATTTGTAAGAGGTAACTCTAAATCGACTATTGATTTAAGATTTTCTAGCTCCACTTTAAGCGTATCCTCGTGGAATATATTAGATTGTGCTACAAACAGCGACCACCTTCCCATTACGTTTGAAATTAAGTTCCTGAGGTTTAGTTTGGCAGGGAAAGTTGGCTCATTCGTAAATTATGCTAAATTACAAAACGACTTAAAATCTATGTAAACGTTTCGCGAGGAAGTGCAGGAAGGCCTTAGGGCTATGAGTCTATGTGCGGTGTTGAAACGATCATTAAAAAATTAAACGTTTACTGTAAACTCGAACACAGCCGGATCTTTTAGCCCGTGGTGGAATCTAGAATGTGTCAGGGGGTATAGAAAGCGAAAAGCGGCTTGAAAAAGCTGTAAATAACCATTGGCCCAAAAATTGGAGTGATTATAAATTCATGTCCGCTGATTTTAAGCGTCTAGTGCGCAAAGCACAAGAAGACTATGATATGAATAAATTTAATTATCTGTTTAAGTCTAAAAATAAGAAAATGCTTTTCAGGTTTTTACGTGCAAGAAAAATGATTCCACAGACAGAAAGCAGTCATTCCACCATTATGTCTCCTCGCGAACTTTCTGATTTCTTGAAAATATTGCTAAAGGCTTGCAAACCAGGTTTACGACAATTATGCCAAAGTCCATGGTGAAATTAAGGGTGGATTGTGATTTTCAGGTGGTATCTTTAGCTGAACTGGCAGATGTGATGAAGAGCTTACCGCCCACTGCTTCTGGACCTGATGGGGTGACCTCTACAATGATTAAAGTGCTATACGAAATATCCCCACATGAAATCCGTAATATAGGTAATTATTCACTGAAAAATTTGTGGATTCCGGCAGATTGGAAGCTTTCCAAAAAAATTCCGATACTTAGGAAACAGGGTATGGAGTTTACTCTGGATAACATAAGGCCTATTTCATTGACATCTAACCTAGTCAAGCTTGTAGAGAGAGTCTTAAATGCCCGTATAATAAACTACATCAATGAACATACAATACTAAACCCCAGACAAATTGGCTTTTGATCGGGATACTCCATTTGGTGTGCACATGTGGATTTGGAAAGTCGCATACAGCTGGCTCGGCATCACCGCGAATACTGTGCAATAGTCACTCTAGACTTAGCTAAAGCGTACGACAAAGTGGAATATCCTATCCTAATCCAGCAGATGCAAGACTATCGCTTTCCAAAATATATAACAGCATGGATTACAGAGTTTGTGAAAGACAGAGAATTTTATTGCTTCTTGGATGGATGCTCTTCTAAAAAATATAAGCAAACGCGAGGTGTACCTCAGCGCTCAGCATTATCCCCGGTGTTATTCAACATATTACTAAGTTCCATTCCAACTCATCAGGATATCCAAATTTACGCATGTGCAGATGATATTGCTTTCTTCGCAACAAACAGTGATCTGCACTCATTGTATCAGGCATTACAGAATTACATGAACATGGTAGAAGGATGGCTTGACAATATCCATATGTCATTGAACGTCAAAAAAAGTGCGCTTCTGCCATTCTCTTTTAAGGATTGTGTCAACATTTTTCTGATGTATCGTACCGAGCTCATTCCCCAGGTCGATTTCCTGAAATACCTAGGCATCGTATATAATAGGACGCTAAATTGAAAAAGCCATATAGAGGAGGTTTGCTGTAAAGCGTCACGTGCCTTGGGGTGGTTACGCAAATTGGGAAACAGAAAAATAGGATTGCCTAGGAGTTCATTGATAATAATTTACAAGATGTATGTGCGGCCTATTATGGAATTCGGGTATGTATTGTTTTCAGGCAGCACGGCTTTCAAGATGAGACAATTAATATTATTAGAAAGAGAAGCTTTGCGCTTGTGTCTTGGACTCCCCAAATTTGTGGCAAACAATGTTTTGTATGTGGAAGTGCGCCTTCCACCTTCGTTAACTCGGTTTAGAATACTTACAGTTCAAACTTTCTTAAAAATATACAATTCGCTTTTGCAACAAGCTTCTTACGTTATTATTCAAGAACCAACCGCATTCTTTGGAACACAGTGGTCTAGACTACACTCCCCTCAGATTAGGTTCGTCCAAGCGTTGCTAGAGACTCTCAACGTAAATATTTATCAGATTGGCATAACGAAGACGCCTGATTCAAAACGTGAAATTAAATTTGATGATATTTTCCCCTCTAAGGCGAAACAACTGCCCCTTCAATATCCAAATATTCGGTTAAAAGATTACTTGACTCATCTGTCCATAAACAACATTATTGCGACGGATGCATCCGTATTGAACGAAAAGGCTGGAGTAGGCATCTTCTGTACTTCTCTCGACTGATCTTTCTCAATTCAATTACCACATTACACGCCTATATTCATCGCTGGCTATTTTGCTATAATTTTAGCGCTTCGTAAACTGCCTGCAAGCGAATCAGAAGCGGTCATACTTACCGATTCTCTCTCAGTTTGCACTGCACTATCTACAGCAAAAAATTTGACATTATTGAGTATGATTAGCGGTTTATTACAAGCAAACCTGAAAAAAATTTCACTTGCTATGGATACCTGGCCACTGCGGGATTTATCCAAATGAGATGGCAGACTCGTTAGCCAAAGCAGCTTTAAGCGGACCACCCTTACCTATTTTACCTGATTTCGCCTACGTAACAGCACTGAGATATAAAAATGCTTGTTTGCACAAAGAAATAGAAAAATTATTATTGGATAAAGTCAGAAATTTTGTACATCTAAGATATTGCTGGAACGAACAGTGGTGTATATGTCGGCAATTAGAAATTACAACCACCAGATTACGATGCAGAATTCCGCATCTGAATTACTACCTACATAAAGCTGCACTAACAGCATCTCCGTTGTGTCTCTTTTGCAAGGAATTGGAATCAATAGATTATTTCTTTTTATCCTGTCAACGTTATGCTTATCAAAGGAAAAGATACCTGGTCGAACCAATTGAGAAGCTAGGTTTAAAAATAAACGTGGAACTAATTTTATCCTTCAGAGGGAGTACATTAGGTTATAGCCACAGGGAGGTTTTCTCTGCTGTGTGCGAGTACATAAGGGCAACAAAGAGATTACCCTGTTAGCCCATTGTTATTATTTACTGCTACGAGACTACCTGAATGCCTGACTTAGCACACTTGATGATCTTGCCGCCCGGTTCTTGGCCTACTCCCTTTGTGGGCGAATGCCAGCAAAGCTGAAGGTTCATCATCAATATCATCATCATCAGCCTTGATAAGCGCCGCTTGAGGACGGCGTCAAGGCCTCCTCGGCAGTGCTTCACCTGCCGCCACTGCCACCACCGTTCGGGGACGGCGTCAAGGCCTCCTCGGTGGCTGCAGTACAAGTTACTGGTACCATTTCACGAGGGACGGCGTCCACGCGTCCTTGGCTATGAATTCTGCCGTCAGCGCAAGCCGAAAAGTGAACCCTCTGCGGGAAGCCACCGGTACGTGTCTTCGTGGTTCGTCGGCA